>JANIVI010000107.1:0-19531 GCA_030555755.1 Wickerhamiella kazuoi | reverse complement strand
CGCGCGAGTAATGTTTTTTCTCGCGCTTCTGTAGCCCAATGCCGTGCTCGGCCGAGACGGAGCCATTGTATTTTTCGGTCTCCTCAAAGACAAAGGGCTCCAATGCCTCTAATACTCGGTCGTCGTAATAATTGACCTCGACCATGACGTGGATGTTTCCGTCTCCATAATGACCAAAGCCGCTCACGAGGCGTGCCGGATACGTATCCGTGTCTCCTATCAAATTGCGCACCGTCAGGCGTTCGCGCACGGCCCGGACAATGTCAAACATTGCATGCTGCGGCACTGAAAGATCGTAACTGTAAAAGCCACCGAATCGGCCAATGGCATTTGGAATCTCTTCGCGCCATCTCCAAAGCGCCCTCTGCTCAGTCTCCGACTGCGCTAGTACTGCGTTGTTAATAATTCCCTTTTCCTGTAATATTTCCAGAAGCGACTCCAGCTTCTCATTGTCATGCTGCGCGTTGGAGCCACGCGTCTCCAATAGCACAGTGTACTCAGGAAAGTCAAGTGGGCGTTTGTATCCATACGCTTTTTCAACTTCCAGCAGTCCAACATCATCCATAACCTCGAAAGAACCTAAGATTTCGCCGAGGTACGTTTTAGCCAGCAGAAACGATTCCTGGACAGTTTCGTAAGACGCACTGCTGAGAAGGGCCACATTCGTGGCCTGCGGTTTAGGCGGGCAGGCTATTGAAAAGCCGGTGATTATGCCAAGAGTACCCTCGCTACCAACAAACAGTTGCTTCAGATCAAAGCCGCTATTGTCTTTGCGCATAGGACTGAGCCCATGAAAGATGCGGCCATCCGCCAGGACGGCCTCGATTCCCAAAATGCTTCCATGCAAAGTACCATAGCGAAGCACGCGCACGCCTCCAGCGTTCGTGCTCAGATTACCACCAACCTGGCATGTTCCTTTGGCACCAAGATCAAGCGGAAACATATGGCCTCGCTCCTGCAGGTAGTCATCTGCGACCTGTAGGATGATGCCGGCGTCAGCTGTAAAGGCACCGCTGGCCTCGTCGAACGAGCGCACAGAATTCATGTGTTCCAGAGATACAAGAATTTCATCAAAGACGCCAATTGTACCACCTACAAGATTAGTCCGCCCTCCAACGGGTACAATTGCGAGATTGCGCGCTGCGCAGTGCTTGACTATCTCGCTGACCTCTTTAGTCGATCTGGGCTTCAACACGACCTGCGCCTGACCGTGATACATCTTGGTCCACTCAGTATTGTAGCTCCTGAGCGCATCTGTATCGTTCACAACGCTCTGCGGGCCGACGATCTCGACAAACTTGTCAAGGTCCGCCGTTTTTACTCGGGCGAACGGGCGCCGAACCAGGCCCAACGCCTGCGCCGTAGACTGCGAGTAAAACCTGGCAGACAAACTCTGTTCGAGTAATCTCAGCCGCCTGGCCCACATGGTCGTAACGACAACTCAATTGCTTGTAGAAAGTGCGGATTAAAGGTACGCTGCAGGCGTTGGCCCGTGTCCCTCCAATCCAGCCATCCCAAACCGGCTTACACGATCTTCCCCGCACATGCTGGCCACGGTGCGTACCAACTTGACCTGAGGTGGCGAATATTTCCGAAGAAATCACTGCAGCACAAAATAGAAAGAGTCCTTGTTTGTACTTTGGTCAGTTTTATTTGAGCCGAGGATTTGTTGCGTTGAAGGTGAGGCTCACGTGGCTGGCCTTGCATAGGCTCTGGTAGCCAGATCGCGGTAGGCGCACCCGAACCCTGCGATTGCTGAAGGAGGAGACCTTAGCGATGGTGGAGCCTGGCGCGATCGGCCCCACTTTTACATCTTCTGCTTTCAGTAGGTTCCGCGAAACAGCGCATCAGAGTAGCAGGCTGTGGCAAAAGTGTGTTCCGGATTGTGTGACCTGCCAGTAGTGATATTTCTTTGCATGCGGGACCTTTGGCCTGCACGTGCATAATCGTGCCGCAGCCGAGATGCAAAGACTCGGCAAAGCCTTCGAGAGCGGGTCTGAATGCGATCAGCAGGCTACAGAAGATTTCATTGTATGTAAAAGATTTAATTGCCGTTATTCTCTCAATGACTACATGACGAGGGTTCCTTGCCCACCAAGCGTACTCGGTTCTGCCCTCATGCGTCATCGCAGATGAGTATGCAAGGTATGAGCTGCATATCACTGACATTTACTCATCACAGGTCTTCGCTATCTGTGCGGCGAAGCGACTGCAAAAGTCCCCTATTCGGTGCCATCACACCACCCTTCGACGTCTCGCATATATTTCTGGTCGATTGAGAAGGAGGCTGCTAAGATCAAGGCATGGAATCCAGTCAATATCGCATAGGCCCGGACCGCGGCAGCACGGGCAGCCCAGCGTTCACAACGGGAGCGAACGGGACGCCTATTAGACTGCAAGACTTTACACATACCAAGTCCAATCAAGAAAACAAAGCTGCTTCACATAGCGGTGTAAATGAGAGTGACTCAGAGGACGAATTAATGGCCACCGTTGATAGCGCCCTCCTCGCGGAGGCTGGACTCGGGGTCGATCGTGATATGGATATTTTGATGGAGTCTGCGATAAGCAGTGACAGCAGCAGATTCAGTGATCTCAGACGAGCATTCTCCCCTGGTGTGCAGCTTTTTGTTCTGGCAACAATAATTGGAGTGTTAATGAAGGGCACATCAAAGTATATTTTGAAATCTGTCAGCCCAGCAATAGCAATTCAGGTCCGCATGTCTATGACTTCGCTAATCACTTCCGGTCTTTTGCGTTACAACAACATTGAAGGTAACTTATGGGGGCCACCCAAAATGCGGGGGATCTTGATGTGCCGCGGTGTTCTCGGCGCGACGTCTATCTTTCTCGCGTACTTCTGCCTCAAGTACTTGACTTTGCCTGATTTTGCAATGATCGGTTTCATCACACCAATTTTGACCGGCATCGCTGGTAGAATATTTCTTCATGAACGCTATGTCTGGCAGCAGCTTTTGTTGGGCATTGTCGCATTCCTTGGCGTTGTCGTCATTGCAAGACCTCCGCTGATCTTTGGCTATCCGGAGGGAGAGTCTGAGGAGTCCGGAAATACGAGGATGCACGAGATCGCCGTTCTCGTGGCTATTCTCCAGATTTTTATCTCGACCGCAGTGGTGATTCTGCTTCGCTTTATGGGTCCGGCGGTACACGCGTTGGCGACGGTTGCGAACTACAGCTTTTTCAGCGCCGTGTTGGCCACTGGGTGGCTGATCCTTCATGGAAAAGAGTCATTTCAGTATCCGACAGATACACTCACATGGACACTTCTCATCATCGCTGGCCTTGCCGGGTTTGGCCTAAACTACCTTACCCCGCGCGCCCTGCAGCTTGAGGAGGCCAGTGTACTCTCTACTTGGGCACCTATTGAAATTGTTTTCGCCGTTATTTTTGAGGCAGCCGTTTTCAAAGACTGGCCTGATGCTTGGTCAGTTCTCGGTGGCGTAATTGTGATCACATCGGTGCTCTACTCAGCCACATTTTCGAAGGAGACTAGAAAGGAAGAGAGCAAAGCGTAGCATTTTTATTTTATAAGCACCCGTCATTCGGCTTATTTCGGAACTGGCTATAGTTCCCCTTAGAGCTCCCAGTTATTTTGTAAAAACTCGACGAAAAACGGTCCGATTCTCTCTGTTGATAACGGGGCACTTTTGTTCAGCTGCACAAAATTACGACGAATTCGATTCAACTGCGCCAAGGTCAGACGGTGCGGAAGGCTGACGCGCCGACCGGCAAGCATGACTTGTGCGCCAGGGGCATCTTTATGCAGCTCCATAGCCTGCCTAACAATTGCAGATGTTTCATCATTAAGCTCGGCAACATAGTTCGATGGTGCAGCTGGCTTGACGGTGGTTGCCTGATTTGGAGGGGCCGGCTTTCTGTTCACCAAGGACTCCCAAATATCTTCAATCGGAAGTGGGTCTTCGGGTAGTAAAATAAATAAAGGCGAGTCCCAGCGCGCCATAGCATTGGGCTCTTCATACCGGAATGCGAGCGCATCGAATAAATCTTGGGGCCAACTCGTGGCCGATGCAGCATTAAACTCCTTGCATTTATCCAACGATGTCCCGACCTGAATGACAACGGAAGTGGTGCTCGCTGCCTTGGCCTCGCAGAATAGCTGGTAACGGAATCCTTTGATATAAGATAGATTGTCCAATATCACAACGGTGTCTTTAGACAAGAATCTTTTAACTGCCGCCATTTGCGCGCCGCGTGCGGCCTTCTCGGGGTCTTTCTCTGAGTAGACGCTTTTGGCTATTCCCAGACCATCGTCAGAGACCACAACAACGTCCTTTATTTCATCCCCGAGTCGTTCCTTCAAGGCTGATTCGAGTTCTTTGGCTCTCGTGCTCAGTCCGGCACTCGGAAAGCCGCTAAGAATCACCAAAGGCATGGGCGTGGCCCCGATGAAGCGCGAGGTCGCGAGAACCTTAGCTAAGACTGTTCACTAACCGACATCTTTCGCTCAGCCCTATGAGGGTTGCACAGCGTATAGGAACGGACGCTATCAGCTATAAATTGCTACAAACTCCTCCAATCCTCTTACAAAGATGTCATAACCAGAACAGAAGATTATTGAGCGGCTCCCATTCGGGTTTCCGAAGCGTCTTTGAGGCAGAGAGAGGGCTACCGCTAGTGAACCTCAATGGCAGGCAAACTAGAGACGCAAAGCTCCTGCAGAAAATTCGGGATATGGCCTTTCAGATCGATCTCGTTGTGGAAGCTAGGGATTGTCGCATACCTGCCACGAGTTTGAACCCTGCGCTCGATCATGCACTGCCAGGAGCACCGAAGCTTATCGTTTACACGCACAAAGATCGTGGCAGTGCCAAGTCTTCACAAAGTCTGGGCAATAATTGCGACTCAGGCGCTCTGTTAGTTGATGCGCGTCAGTATACGGACCACCGAAAAACGTATGAGTTGATTTTGGCCAAGCTTTACGCGGCCGCTGGTCCTCAGCCACCCTTGGGGTATCGCGTATTGCTCACGGGGCTGCCCAACTCAGGTAAATCATCCCTGCTCAATGGTATTCGGAGTGCAGGTCTCAAAAAGCCTGGGAAGACTATACAGCGGGTACTACAGCCTCCAGGGACAACAACATCAATCAGCGAGAAGGTGTTGATCAATGGCGACCCGAAAATCTACTTGATAGACACGCCTGGGATTTTGCCAGAAAGCATGCCAGATCCTACGCATGTCCTGAACCTTTGTATCAGCGGCGCTGTCGATCCCAAGGGGATAGTAGATCCTTTAACGCTGGCGGACTACCTGCTATTTCAGATCAACAGACAATACCCTGGCGGTGGACGCTACCCGGGCCCTCAGACAGACGATGTGTATACTTTGCTAAGGACGCTTTCCAAAGGTCGCAAATTACCTCTCGACATTGTTGCGCACGAGTGGGTCACCAGATACCTAAATGGCGGCATTGCGAAGCTGTGCCTCGACGACATCGACCATGGCGCCTTTGAAGCGATGCAGCGACACAACAGGTCATTCAAGCCGTCTACTGGGCATGGATCATCGAGCAAATATCTACGGAAACAGTTTATGATGTAGACATTTATTTATTTTGACATATACTCCGTATATGCCGCGATGGGTCTGCTAGTGCTGATGTAAGGGTACTCGTTAGTCGCCGGTTCAGTCTCATCTCCCCACACTCGTGCTGAGAGCTGTGCGTGGTATAGATTCAATGTCCGATGAGGATGAGTTTATGCTTAGTGCGGACGAGGATGACTTTGATTTTGGATATGATGGCGACAATGGAGGCAGCGATGGTGTTGATGGGACGTCGGACAGTAATATGGACGTAGACGACACACCGGAAACGCAGTACTACAACGCGAAAGCGATGAGAGATGATGATCCCAATACTTCGATGGAGCAGTTCTGGCAGATAATTGAGGTCAACAAAGATCCCGAGTTTACACTCAAAGCACTAAAGCAGACACTTAAACTCCTTGCAGCGGGCAACAAGGGGCGCGACATTCAAAGCGTCTTGTATCGATTTATTGACCAACTACTCGTCAAATCCGGAGGTATTTCGTTCGCATATAAGGAAAAATCTCTGTCAAATATATTTGAGCGTCTGTCTCAAGGCGAGCAGGTGCCTATTGCGGACCTTCACAAAAACACGCTAAAGCAGCTATATGGGGAACACGGTCAGGAACGTCTCTACAACCGCTCTGCGCTTCTTTGTTTCCGCTATGCACTTGACTGCGGAGATCTCCAGACCGCAACTAACGTATTAGACACTGTTTCATCCGTGGGCGACTCACCTCCCCATGACGATGACCCGTTTAGTGCCAGCCTGTATCTCGAGGTCATTGCGTCAAAAATGGAACTGACTTTGAAATCAGGCAAACCGCTCGATGAACGTCTCTACCATAACATTGCGCAGATACGGTCTCAACTGGCGCATCCAAGGCTCCTCGGAGTCATCAAAGAGTATGGGGGAATATTGTCTTCACAACGCGACAAATGGACCGAGGCTCGAGCTGAGTTCTTAAGCAGTTTCTCACATTATGATGAGGCTGGCGTTAGTGACCGCGTTCGAGTGCTCAAGTATCATGCAGTCACTGCAACTTTGACACGCTCGGGCATCAACCCATTCGACTCTCCGGAGACCCTCGCGTATCGTCAAGACCCCGCGCTGCGGGTTGTGGGCCAACTTGTCGACGCTTTTGTGGCAACAGACTACAGCCGCTTCTGCGCAATCGTGGAGAGGGAACACAAGGAGTTAGCGCAAGACAAACTCGTATACTCGCTGCTTCCTGCGATGGGCAGAGAGCTCCAGGGGGAGGCACTGATCAAAGCTACGCGGCCATATGTGAAAGTCACCTATGAGTATCTGGCCACTTCACTCGGATTCAACATTGCGGAAATTCCCGGCATGCTCACAGGGCTCATTCTTGACGGTCGACTTGGGCAAGCCCGGCTGGATGCTCTGGAACACATCGTTCACCTCGGCCAGCCAGCGTTCAAGTATCGCCCCGCTCTGGGGTCAGACTCTCAGAGAACATCACGTGGCATCATCAATGTGGAATTGCCAGAACGGTTTGTTGCGCAGGAGATAAGCAACGAGCAGCAGCGGAGAAATCAAGAGCTCCTGAAGCCCGTTGCCACTGATGATATTTCCGAGATCGACATTGGCACACTAAATAATCGAATCCTTGGTGCCGAAGCGATGTTCTTGAAAACGACTGCAAGTCGTACGCGTTATGAATAAGTTATAGAGTGCTAGCAATGCATATACTCGAATCTATCCACTTTGAAACCGAGCACACAGTGCTTCACATAATCTGGTGGATTTTTTGGGCCTCAGTAAGGCTGGCCGTCGAGCGCGGGGTCGCGTTGTGGCCTTCGTATTGATCAGCCGCGGGCGGTGCCCAGGCAAGGTAGTCGCGACGAACCTCAACGTAGTCGTAGGCAAACTCGCCTATCTGGTCCTCGTCGACTCCCCGTGCTTCGCCCTCTTCTGAGACGCGGAGACTGCAGCCAGGGATGAGATTAATTGCGTAGGCAATCAACACAGTCATGACGGCAGTATAGGCGCAGCAGGCTGCTGTGTAC
The DNA here is from genome assembly GCA_030555755.1 of Wickerhamiella kazuoi. Classification (NCBI taxonomy): domain Eukaryota; kingdom Fungi; phylum Ascomycota; class Dipodascomycetes; order Dipodascales; family Trichomonascaceae; genus Wickerhamiella; species Wickerhamiella kazuoi. The sequence goes on along the minus strand of JANIVI010000107.1, from coordinate 11,935 downwards.
GCAATCTGTTTGTAGATCTGCTTGTAGTTGTGAGACAACCAACCGCCCGGGTGCGTGCTTGCACCATCCAAGGAGACAATCCACGCAGCGCCAAATAGAGCGTTGAAAATCAGACCAATGATTCCTGCAACACCATGCTCAGCGAACGTATCCATGGAATCGTCAACGTTGATCAGGTATTTGATTTGAGTGCTAAAGTTGCACAGCACACCCGCGACCACGCCAAGAAGAGCCGAGGCCCAGAATGGAATATAACCCGACGCTGGTGTTGCCGCAACAAGCCCTGAAATCATGCCTGAGCAGATCGCAACAGTGCTCCATTTGCGCTCCAGGCGCCAATCAAGCAAGCACCAAGCAAAAGCGCCAAAGACGGCGGTAATATTGGAGTTCCACACTGCATAAACAGCCCGAAGATTTGCGCCCAAAGCAGAGCCACCGTTGAACGCAAGCCAACCGAACCATAGGAGCACGGTTCCGAGAGTCACGAACGATATGTTATGCGGACGAAAATTGATGAGAAGCTTTTCGTGGCGGCGACCAAGCACAAATGCATACGCCATGCCTCCAACTCCAGAGCCAATCTCGACGGGCCCGCCGCCTGCGTAATCCATGACCCCCCACTTGTTGCCAGCCCAGCCGTGAGGGCCCCAGGCCCAACAAGCCAGCGGGCAATACACAATGGTGGCCCAAACAAATGTGAAAAGCATAGCCGGCCAGAGTCTGCCGCGCTCTGCTGCACCTCCCATGACGATAGCACAGGTTACTGCGCAAAACATGCCCTGGTAACCAGCGAAAAGAAGCTCAGGATACGGTGCATCTGGGGCGTCATCGAGGATGTTTCGCATTGCGAAATTACGCAGGTTACCGATGTAACCGTTGGTGGCCGTTTTCGAGAACGCCAGCGAGTATCCCCAAAAATACCACTGGAACATGGCAACGGACCCAGCCATGAGACATAGCCAGATCATAGATAGCGCCGATTTCCGGCGAGCCAGGCCAGAGTAAAGAAATCCTAGGCCGGGGATCATGATAAACACACCAATGGTGCTTGTTGTGAGGTACGCGATAGCGCCCGAATCGTACTGCGGAATATCCTTCATCGTGTCAAAGGTCGTTGCGGCGATACCCGCCCTGTGAAGATCAGGTTTTGTGAGTTTGCCCGCGAGAAAACGTGTTTCTAGCCGGAAACAGCGCTTCTGGTTGAAAATAAATAGAGAAGATGCGAGCTCAATAGACTCCGTCGAAGACTGTTGCAATCAGACAGGGGCCGGCGAGATAGTAAGAAGATTCACCGAGCCACGCTGCGAGAAACTTGATGCACGGCTATATGTACCTCCAACACTACCTGCAGATGAGCCAGGCGTCGATTGGCCACCGGAGCTTCCTATCAGAGGGTTAGGTTTAATGATAAGCGTTAGACTGTCACCGCCCGACCGAAAACCGGCGACGAGTCAGGGCATGAGGTGCATCCGCACCAAGGCAGCTTTCTGTCTATGCCGTGACGCTGGTTCAGGCCCATATCACACCCGGATCGTGACTTGGTTAAATCGCGCCGGTTTGCTTGCAGATGTGTCGGTTTTTTGCTGCTGTGCGCGCCTCTACACAATCCGGCCCTAGCCCTGGTGTATTTTTCTCCCGCATCCCGGCGTGGGCCCCTGCAGACTGGAGGCGACGCCCAAGGCTTAAAGGCCCTGTCACATGCAAGCAAATTCTAAGGCGCCTGCGGCGTGCTGCGCCCTGCGGAGGCACCCGGAGGCACGCCTGCACTATGTGGCGACCGGTTACTGCGCATCGCACAAGCTCGCAGAAAGCGGCGTTTCACGATGATTGATAGACTATATGCTATGTTACAGGGAATTTGAGTTCCTAAAAGATATCACCCTTATCCGTGAGCCCGTGTTGAGCGCGCAGGCCCCAGTAATTGTGGATGGGCACGTAGCACTCGTCACCAGTAACTGGATGCTTCTCCGTGGTAAACCAGCGTGGTTCGTAGCTAACACCACTTTGCTCGCGCTCGCGGCGTGCCGCACGCTGCTTTTGCTCAACGCGATATTTCTCATCAGACGCGTCGTCATAGCGACCCTCTTCCATAGCACGCTGGTCAGGGCGGAAACGCGTGTCGGTCGGCGCGAGCCACGGGGCCAGGCGATCTGGCAGCGCGTTCAGTGTGATCGCAAAAGGCGTAAGGTTGAAGGGCGCCGGCGGGCGGTCATGGACCTGCCAAAGTAGCAGCTTGCCTTTGCTACCCGCCTTAGTGGCGTAGATCTTGTCGTTCCACTGACCGCCGATCGTGTACAGCTCTTGACCATTCTTGTCGAGAACCGCACCTTCAACCTTGTAGGCCGAGCCGCCACGCCAGCCGCGCGCTTTGAAATTGAGTGTGCAGGTCAAGCCCGTCGTGTGGTTCTTGATATTCATCTCACCATAATTGTCGACCACCGGGTTGCCCACCATGATACCGACAACCGAAGACGTAACCTTGCGGAACGTGTAGAGCTCTTCATCGACGTCAGCACCCTGGTCAGGGCGTAGTGTCAGGTACCACAGGCCCAGTGGGTTGATGGTGAATGAGCGGCCGTTGAAGTTCGAGTCGACATTTGAATTACCGTAGAACTCCCACCGTGGCGACTCGGCGCGCAGCGCCGAAATCGGTGGGTGGTGCGACACCTGCTCAGCCATAAGACGAAACCCATGGTCTGGGCGGCAGTACTCGTATGTTTCACCCAGCAGCGGGTTGAATGGCTTCGCCACTCGGTTTGTAGTCGACGAGTATGAGCTAGCAGCAAACGCCGCCACGTACGCCAGGCGCAAGCCCGGGTCATCGGTAACATGCGCTGCCTTGTCCAGCAGATCCACATACTCCATGTCTTCCGCTGAGCGTTGAATTAGGCTCGTGCACTCGTTGAACGATACAGGAAGCGTCATGCGGGTCATATCCTTGCCAATAAGGTTCTTGAGAATGCCCCATAGCGAGATCTTCGGACGATTATCAGCATCAAGCTTCAGGCGTTGGCGTGGCGGGTCATCGTAGCCGGCAAACGAGTTGTCCTTGGCGATCTGCTCAGCAATGGTGCGCTGTTTCTCAGTGGATACATTCTTCACCAAGTTACCAATGTTGGCACCCTGTGGTGCCTGAGGTGCCTCCTTGGAGTGTGCAGCTGCAGCAGGATCGTTCTTGCTGTCGTACTCACTGGGATTTGATGATACTGGCGGCTCTTCCTCAGGATCCTGCTGGCCAGGATGGCCGGTTTGCGTGGTGCCCTGCTCGGCCTGACTGTTCTCGTGAGCAGCATACGCGGCAGCGCCCGCGCCCGCAGTGCCAGCAGCAGTAGCCGCACCCACCGCAGCTTCGCCACCGTGGCCTTCATGGCCCTGCGCCGCGTCACTTTCCCGTTGGTGCTTATTCTGGTCGCCCTCCTGCTGTCCATGATGTTGCTCTTGGCTCTTAGTTTGCGACGGCGCTTGCGGCGGCTCGCCACCATCCTGTAGATACTGCTCATGCGGTGGCGGTACCTGGTTCTGCTGCGACTCTTGCTGCTGCTCATGATGCGGCTCTTTGATACTAGGAGGTGCCTGCTGGTACTGTGGCGCCTGCTCGTGCAGACCTTGCTGCTCATGCTGCTCTTTGACGCCCGACAACACCGCATCAACATCCTGCGCGCTAGTGCGGGGATCAACATCTGAGCGATACGTGCCAGGAACGTTGTCGGTGTGCGCAGCGGAGCGGGCTGCCTCTATGCCACCAACGGGGCCGCCAGCAGCTGTCTGCGTCGTTCCGTGCCTGTTCTCAAACTGCCACTCGTCGTAGGTATCGTAGAACACATCCTCCTCCTCAGGTTCGTTACCTGCAGTGCCAGCCGACCCTAGTGCAGTTGCGTTAGCCTGCTCAAGCTTACCCTCAAGGGCTTCAGCCTTGATTTCAAGATCACGGACCTGCTGAGCCCAAATGCGCTGTGCATTCTCCGAGCGATCAAGCAGGCCACGTAGGCGTTGTATTTGCGCCCACATGTGGTCGTTATACTTGGTAATATCGCCCGACAGGGTATCGATATTGGCGATGCTACTCTCCACAGCCTCGTGGATCTGCGGGTCTTGTGCTTTTGGACTCAGGAACAGCAGGATTTCGCGAATTGCTCCGAGCTGGACACGCATGCTGTCCACTGTCGTGGGAGGCGGTTTCATTGTGTGCCAGTCGCCTTCATCCTCAGACGTAGAGTCGTAGTCATCGTCATGCGCGCCAGTCGAGCCCAAGTCGTTGACAATGAACGCGTTCTGCTGGGAGTGCGGGGCGCCGAGGCTCGAAGGCGAGTGTCTCGAGGCACCGCCCGTCGAGACACCGCTCTTGGTCCGCGTGTGGCCTAGGTGAGCTCCATCCTGCCCAGGCACCTGTGCGTTAGGGTGAAGGTGGGTTGGTGCAGCCTCGGCCCCACGCTGGCCTGGTCCGGCACCCCCGCGGCCAGCAGTTCCCGCTGCAGCCGCGCCTGTGCCCGCGGTCAACGCCGCCAAGCCTGCACCAGTACGACCGCTTGAGGCCACCGATGAGATCGATAGCTTCGAGCCGTGACGGTTGAGCGAGGCTGACTTGCGCGACGTCCGCTCGCCGTCGCGAGCGTACGATATCGCGTTCTGCAATGACCAGACCCACTGATTGGCTTCGACTGTGTTGTTGGCGCGCAGGTGGAACTTGTTGCTCGGGGTCTTGACTTCGAAGCGGCGCTGCTCGCCTGAATGAACCTTCACGGTGGCATTGCGCAGAGAAACGGTGCCACGAACCTGCTCCTGCGGCGTCTTGGCGTAGCTAAGCTTGTTATTTTCGAGCTTAAACCACCGCGTCTTGTACCCTGTGGTGAAGTTCGTGTACTTGCTGAGGTACCCCGACATCTTGGGGGGTCCATGTGGGTCCTGGCCCTGAATTGACTCGACAAGAATTGCCTGGGACTTGGCAGCGTTGTTGAGCAGCCGTTTGATGCCGTCGTGCTTGGTGAGCTCGACGGCAAGTCGGCCCTTGGCATCTTTGGTGAGCGGGTTGCCGCCGTTCGCAAGAATCAACTCGACCAGTTTCTCGTTGTTGGAGGCCGCCGAGCTATGCAGCACGGTCAGGCCCGTGTCCGGGTCGAGCCCATTGATGTCGATGTACTCGGGGACGCGCGGGTTGCCAAACACCTCGGACAGCGCCTCGTGGTTCTGCGACTTGAAAGCGTAGCGCAGACGCAGCGCCGTCTTGGCGGCAAAGTCGTCCTGCAACTTATTGAGCAATTGCAGCGTCTGCGGGTCCTGCGTCATATCCTGAGCCAACAGCCCGTCCTTGTTGGGCAGCGTGTCGTTGATGAACGGGTTCTCCATGAGCAACTTGATCGCAGCGAGGTTCTTGAAACAGACCGCGAGATGCAGCGGCGTGTTACCCTTGTCATCGGCCTCGTTGATGCTGCGGTGCCACGAGTCGTATAGCTCGACCACGCGCGTGAGCACCGCCGGGTTGGAGACCTGCACGGCCATACCCAGGATGTTGGGCGTCTTGGCCAGGTTGTAAACATCGGCGAGCTCGGAGAGCGCCGCGGGCGACTCAGCGCGCAGCGCTTCCATCACCTTGAGGCGCAGCACCGGGTTCTCAATGCTGCTTTCCATGGCTGCGGCGACACGCAATTCGCGTGGTGTTTCTGGGGAAAGCTGCAGGGGGAGCTTGCTGGCCCTGTCTATAACACTCACGCCTGCTGGGCGGGCGTCGTTGCCCCAACCCCAGGTTGCTAAGCTATGGGCGGAGGACGGCCAGTGACGCAACCAGGCATGGCTCGAGCAGCCGCGGTGGCCCAGGCCCCGGGCCCCTCAGCAGCGGTTCTGTTGAGTCGTGGGAGGACAGACTCGCGCAGGGCCTGGAAGCCGCAGCCTCATGGCGCCCTTCATTATAGAAGCTCTAGTTGCGCCGTAGCCGCCTATGCCCATTGAGCCGACCACCACGTTCTCCGGTTAGGGTACCGGTTCTTGCCCGGCAGGAGGACCGATCTGCCGATCCCAGCGGGGCGCAGGGCGCGTCACTATCAACGGTAGCGAGCACAAAGGGCCGGTCCCGCGTGACGTGAGCTGCAGCAGTACGGCGGGCCGCCGGTCGCGCAATTTACGACGAGACCGCCCTTCTAGGCCAATTGAGCGCCATCATACTCGCAACTCGGTGCGCGGGCCTCCTGCCCGGTGTTGAGGCGGATGGCGCTGCTCCCAGGCGGCACCCACCTGGGGGCCAGCGTATCTCGCCCGCCTGCGGTCGCAAGCATGGGGACGCCGGCAGTGTTTCGGCCGCTGCCGCGCGCCGCATAATCTGAGAGCCCGCGGGCGGAGGGAGCGCTCTGGTGTGGGTGCCCCGTTTCTGGCGCGCATCCCCTCCCCCGTGGCGCGTGCTCGCAGCGCCAGGGCCGACCCTGGCGCCCGACCGCCCGCGTGCCCGCAGCGCCCGCCGCACCCGCCGCACCCGCAGCAGCTGCCGCGCCCGCTGCGCCCGCCGCAGCCGTCGCTCCCACACAGCACCCACCGTTCCGCGACCTAACCCTCGGCCGCTCGCGACGTCGCGGGCGCGCGACAAGTCCCAGCTCTGCCGGGCGTGAATTTTCACCTGATGGGTTGCCGTTTTTCAAATAGCTCGGATTCATCGCAGAGCCTGGCGGCCGCCGCCGCGCCGGCCGCGGACCTGATTGTGCGGCGCTCGCAGCTCGACGCCGGGCTCATCTTCCCGGCCCACGCGGAGCTCATGCGCTTCGACCTGTTCCGCGACCTGCGCAAGCTGTGGGCGTACCTGCCGCCGGCAGAGTACCTGACGGACCCGGACGCCGCGAGCGCCGCCGACAGACAGGCGGAGGCAGACGGCGCCGGCATTGAGCAGTTCGCCGCGACGGGGTTTGTGTGATTGGGCGCCGGCGCCGCGCCGCCCGCTTTGTCGTTTATTTATTTGTAGAATATTTATTCATGCACGCGCTGGGTGCTGCTATCCAAAATACAGTAGCGCCGGCCGGGTTAATACAAAAATGGGCCGCCAGGGGTGGCCCCTGCCCGCCTTATTCGTAACGCTTGGGGAACACGCGCTCGGCGGGGCGGGCAAACTCCTCCCACGGCAGCTTGATCTTCGACGGGCCGAGCTCCGGGAACTGGAACTCTGCCTGCTCCTCCTCTTCCTCCTCGGCGTTCTCCTCGAGCTTCGCCGCCTCGGCAGCCGAGTGTCGCGGCGGCGGGAACTGTGTCGGGTCCCAGCGGTCGGGCGCCGGCGGGATCACATGCTCGGTGCTGAAGTGCGGCACGACCTGTTCCTCCTCAGGCACCGTTTCGGGCACGCCGACCTCGGCGGGCGTCACGGCGGGCGCATCGGCAGGCGTGGCGCGGGTGTCGGGCGTCGGCACGCGCACGCCGGCGGCCGCGGCAGCCTCGTGCCACGCCCGCAGCATAAGGTCGTGCGGTGCGTTGCTATGAGCCGGCGGCGCCGTCTGGTGCCACGGCTTCCTTGACCCAATAAAGTGGAACACGCGAATCTCGTTTTGGAATCGCCGAAACGCCGGCACGTACTGGTACGACGCGGACGACGTCACGTTAAAGAGGAACGGTAGCCGGTGCCACTTGCCGGCAAAGTAGTCATTGAGCAAGCCCTGATCCGAGCCGTCAAAGCTCGCTCCAGGAGCAGCTGCCGTGGCCACGAGCTCGTCGTAGACCGCTTGCGACGGGTGGAGGACAATCAGGCCCGAGTTGAAAATGTCCGGCCAGCCAATGTCGGGCGCCGCAGCAATTAGAGCGCCACGCGGCAGTGGTGCAAACAGCTCTGCAAGCGGTGCGACCGGCAGGGTATCGGCGTCAAGGTAGATCACTTGGTCGTACTCGACGAGCCGCCAAGCCTGGACCTTGGTTGAAGCCAATTGCAGCTCGGGACGGCCGAGCTCAGCGAGCTGGCGCGGCGAATCGGTGCCGACTGATGGGAACTCGCGTAGCTCGGTCCACGTCTCCGCGAGCACGGCGCGATCAGCCTCGGGCAGGCCGGGCGTTACGATAAGCACCCGCGGCCGCGCCGGATCAAGCTCCCGCAGACGGTGGCCGAGCACCACGGCGCCCGGTACATACTCGGGCGTGTACGCAAGCGAGACGTACGCTGTGGCCGGCATTGAGCTTCCCGCCAAAAAACGTACAGAAAGGATGGAGGGGTGTCGTGCGAACAGGTGTGTTGTGTGTGTTGCGATCGGGTCAAGGGTTAGGGCGGTCCCCGCTTTGGGGACGGCAGGCGGCAGCCTACGTCCCAAAGCGTGCAGCGCCCTGCAGGGCCACTAGCGGTGGTTCCGTGTCGTTGGCTCGCGCCGGCGCGCGCCGGGCTCAACAGCGTCAGCGCGCAGCGGGGTCGCGATGCGGGGCATGCGTGACTCTTTTCGCCCCATTCCGCCGGCTTGGCCGGTATCGCTCGTAACTAATTTGCAAGTTGTCGGCGATGACCGCGCTTAGAACTTCTTCTTGGGTGCGCTATTTTCCTTAAGCGCAAGCAGCTGGCGGCTGCGGAAGCTCTCGAAATGGTTGTGCGCAGTCGTGTCAATCAGGTCCTGGAGGTGCGTCGACATCAAAAAGCTGCGCAGGTGCGCAAACTCCGAGTGGTGCGGATCCTCAATGTTGATTGTACCGAACCGCGTGCGACGCACGGGGACAGTGCGCTCGCCAATCACGGCCGTCTCTGACGAGCCGATCACGGCCAGGGGAAGCATTGCGCGCACTGCGTCGGTGTAGTGGCGCTCCTCCTCGTCCTGTTCATCCGTTTCGTAGGGATACAGGCGCAGCTTGTGGGCAGCAAACTCCTCGCGCAGGCGCGCCTTGAAGGCTTCGCGCTCCTCAAGCGTCAGCGCGTCAGATTTGGCAATGACGGGGATCACATTGGCGATTTCGCTTAGTTTCTTGAGCACGACCGCGTCGAGCGGCTTGAGGCCGTGGCCGGTCGGCTCGATAAAGTAAAGCACGGCGTGCACGCGAGTGTCGTTCAAAAACTTCTCGCGCTGCGCGGTCAGCTCCTTGCGCAGATACAGCGAGTGCTGGTCCTTGATGTACTTGACGAGCGGCTCCCAGCACTTCTCGTTGTTGACCTGGTCGCCAAAGCCCGGCGTGTCGATGACGGTAAGATTGAGACGCACGCCATTCTCGACAATCTCGTGCGTGGTAGTGGCAATCTCGGCAGTACGCGCAACCTGTTCGCTTGCAGTAGTGCGGCCGTACGAGCGCGCGAGCGGCGCGGCGAACAGCGTGTTAACGAGCGTGGACTTGCCCAGGCCCGACATGCCCACGACCATGAGGTTCAGCTGGAACCCGCGGCGGAGCAGGCGGCGCTCAATTTGGCGCGTGATGGTGTCGAACCCGACATACGTGGCCGGCTCGAGAGGGGCGGAGGCCTGCATCGCGGAGTGGTTGTGTGGGCCGGAGGAAGGGGTGTGTGGTGTTGGTGAGTTGGTGACAAGGGGCGCGCGGGTCGCACCAGGCGCGGGCCTTACTCACACGCGCGTCTCACACAAATGGTGGGAGGTCTGCTGCCTCAGAGGAGACGCGCTTGGGCAGGCAGGCCCAAGACCTAGGGTTGGGGCGCTTGGCGGTCGCCGGGAGGCCGCTTGGGAGCCGCTACCCAGGCAGGCCGCTTGGGAGTGGGAGAGGCCGCTCAAGCAGCTGCTAAAGCAGCGTGCGCGCGGCTCAGGGTTAGGCCGCACCCCAAAGGTACCCGAACGGTACCGGCACGGTACCCGCATGGGCCTCCCCCCCCGCGTGCTGCATGGCGTAGATAGTGCCCGCACCTACCCATTAGAGTAGGCCGGAGCCCCCTGACCGACTCGCGCGCCCGCGCTACACTGCTGCTTGTGCCGCCCCGCCCGAATAAATGCGCGTCGCCGGCGCGCCCAGCGAGCTGTACGACTTTGTCGCGGCGGTGCTCAGCATGGACCTTGCCGGCAAGCTGCTCGCGGTGGCCATTGTGTTCGCCACCTCGTGGGCCGCCGTGTTTTTGCCAGTGACGGCAACATTGCCCGCGTGGGCGTTGTTCATTGCCCGCCACGCCGGCTCGGGCGTGCTTTTGGCCACGGCGCTCATGCACCTGCTTGAGCCGGCTGCCGACGCCCTCACGAACCCGCGCCTCGGCGGGTTTTGGCAGGAGTTTCCCTGCGCGTACGCCCTGTGCCTGGTGATGATCTTTGTCGTTTTCTTTGCCGACCTGATGTCGAAGCGCCGCCTCGCACGGCTCGGCGGCCTCATGGAGCACCACGAGGCGCTGACGATCTGGCCGCGGCGGCACGACGACCACGAGCTCGGCAAGCCGTTGACAGTGTCGGCGCACACGGGCGACGCTTTTGGTGCGCGCGAGCGCTCGGGGTCGCAAAACGGCACCGCCAGCCCGTATGGCGCGGGCGCGGGCGCGGGGGCCCCGGCCATACATATCACACCGGCGTGCTGTAGATGGACCGGCCGATCCACAGCTCCGCCACGGTGAACGCGAGCGCACAGATGCCCGCATCGACGGCGACGGCCTTGGCGATTGCCACCACGGCTGCGCGCCGCTGCGCGGCCGCGCGCTTGCCGCGCGCGTCCGCGTGCGCCAGCGGGAGGTACGCGGCCGGCGCGTCGCGCACGTGGGCGACCACGAGCCACGCCACCGTGATGGCCGCAAGCACGCCGTAGATCAGGTAGGGGGCCATGGGCGCGTGCAAGAGGCAGATGGTGGTTTTGAGCCCCTCGACGGGGTCGAGCACGAGGAGCTGCAGGCCCGGGTGGTGGATGCCCATGGCCATCGAGAAGCTCTTGACGGTGTACTCGTCGGCGCCGCGCGGGACGCCGGCGGCGTCCGTGTACGAGTGCCTGACGTGGCACGCGTCGTGGTCGTCGCCGGAGAAGATGGCCGTGGGCTGGAGTTTCTTGAGGATGCGGTCGGTGAGCTCGGGCGTGACCTGCGTGTTGTACTGGTACCCCGCGGTCCACGGCAGGTTGTTGTCGCCCTCGCGCCAGCGGCCGCACTTCGCGTCGGCCGGGCGGTGGAGGGGCACGTGCGTGAGCAGCACCGACGGCGAGTTGGCGATGTCGAGCGCGTCGAAGAACTCGAACGGCGGGCCCCAGATCGCCTGGTCCTCGGTGTTGGCCATGCTGATCGTGTCGAGCAGCACGACCGTGTGGTTCCCGAGCTCGATCGTCGTCGACGTGGGCCCAAAGTAGGAGCGGAAGCGGTTGAGCGCGGCCGGGACGATGTCGTTGCCGTACCCAATGTCGTGGTTGCCCGGCAGCGACTGCACAACGCGCTTTCCCGGCGGCGGCGGGAACACGCGGTTCCAGCGCGCGTACTCGGCTTGCCACGGGCCGTTGCTCCACTCGCGGCCGCCGTCAAACAGGTCGCCCAAAAAGAGGTACGTGTCGGGGTCGAGCACCTCGTCGACGAGGCGCCAGTTGCGCGCAAGGTAGCGGTCGACGACGACGCGCGTCAGCGCCATGAGCGGCGCGGGCCGCCCGCGGTACGTGTTGCCGTCGACGAGCTGCGGGTCGGCGACGAGCGCGACGCGGACGGCCGCCTCGGACGCCGCGGGCCATTGGCACGCGGCGAGCGCGCGCCGCGCGAGGATCCACTCGCCAACGTAGACAGCGGCGGCCCACACGACAGCGAGCACCGCCGTCGGCACCCACGATGTCTTGCGCGCGCGCCGGAAAGCCATGTGGAGGTCGTGGAGGAGTCACCAGGCACGGTAGGGAAGGGGCGCGGGACACCTGGCCGCCTGGCCAACCGACCAAGACCCGGGGGTTGGGGCACACCCCCAGGGCAGGCCCAGCGAGCGCAGCCAGGGGAAGCAGGGCCGGGGCAGTGCGGCGCGGTGCCAGCTGTAAATTAGGTGAGGTCGCCTGAGCCCCGACGAGAGAATGGCCGCCCCAGCGACGCAGGCGCCGGCTCTGGCCCCGCTGGCGGCGCCTGCCG
>JANIVI010000106.1:0-19736 GCA_030555755.1 Wickerhamiella kazuoi | reverse complement strand
TAATTGGCAGTCGTTCTGTCCGCTGGGCCCTTTAGAGAAGTAACCGGGTAGCTCCGGTAGTACTGCTCAAAGCCCGATGGCGCCATCTTGTGGCGTGGTGTGCAGAACGGCGGCCCTGTTGGAACCTAAACGGTGACATAATGATGCTTTTCATCTTTACCAAGTAGATTCTATGAGGGACAGTTCGAATTCTAGTATACAAAAGCTCTCTTCTATTCATTAAAACCAACATCATCATATCCGGTGACTCCGGACCCTGGGTTGCTTCACAAACTGTTGATTCACCGTGCTCTTGAAACCGGGATTATTCAAGCAGCCAAAACAGGCCTGAGCAGCGAGCTCAGGTAAGCCACAGCCAGAATGGGAGCGCTGAGATCGCGCGGCCTGACATGGGAGACGCACGCGCTGTAAGTATCACCTGCACGCGTGGCTGCCTCTGCCTGCCTAGCATATGTCGGACTCTGACTTCAATTGGACAGACTCAGGGACTGACGTCGATCTCGAGATAAGCGATGAGGGTCTAGACCCATCGCTCACCACGCGACGTGGCCGCGGCAGACGCAGCAATGATATCGACCCAGATGTGCTCGTTCTCATCAGCAAAGCGAAGTATGCGTATGGTGTAGGCAATCATGAGGAGGCCATAGCCTTGGCTCAGGAGGCCGTTGAGATCGACCCCTATGCAATCGACTCCTACAAGATTCTTGGGGATGTGTACGATGACCTGCATGACCCCGAGAGAGCCTTGACCGCGCGTTATCTAGCCGCATCACTCAACAAATCCAGCATTGAGGATTGGCAAGATATAGCAGACCGTGCGCTTGAGCTTGGACATTTACACCATGCGGCCGACTACCTCAAGCACGTCTCGCGGCTGGCCCGTGACGACTGGGAGGTGGTGTATCGGCGCGCAGAAATACACCTCGAACTGAGACAGCCGACAAAGGCACTTACTCTTTTGCAACGAATTCGCCGTAAGTTTTTCTCGCGGGGCGATCTTGACGAGAAGATGAAAACCCAGGTTCTGCTTGACCTCGCCCGCGTCTATGAGTCTCTGGGTCGCACCCAAGATATCCTTGAAATCTACATGGGCATTTATGACGGCTCTGTCAACCGTAAAACTAATATGGATCCAGCACCCGAGGTCGAGCTCAATTGGCAGAATCTCAATGTACTTGGCGAACTGCTGTTTAATAAGGGCTCATATGCACGTGCCATCAAACTAATCAAAAATGGCTCTCGGTGGATTTTAGGTAGGCAGGAGGAGACCTGGTGGGCAGACGCAATTGATGACTCGGAGTTTGACGACCGCAGATTTTCAAAGTTGCAAAAGTCTGATCGTGGAGACATACCGTTTCAAGACCCCTCCAAATATTTGCTGCCAATGGACATTCGCGTATGGCTACTGGTGGCACGACTCAAACAATATCCGCAGAATTCAACAGCACTTGATGACGCCCTGGTGCATTATGAGCACCTCCAGCGGGCAGAGCCGGTCGCAGACTATGCCGATCTCTATACACGCGCAGCCGATGGGTTCTATCAGGCGCGACTCTATCCTCAGGCCTTGGATATCTACAGTCTACTGACAAATGTGCCGTATAGTGATGCTGATGAGTATCTTCTGATGATGGGGAACGTTGCGCGGACACACCTCGAGATGGGGCAGTTGAAGGAGGCTGAGCAGGTCTACGACCTAATCACAAAGCGACAAGATGACAACGTTGAAGCACTCGTCGCGCTTGGGGAGATTTACCAGGCTACGGGCCGTCCACAAACTGCGAATGTTCTGATTGAGCGGGCGTACGATATACGCAGCCGCATCAAAGCTAGAGAGGAAAGAGAGGCTGCATTATCTAGAGCTGATACTCCGGATATCCCTATTGAGGATATACAGCCCAGCGATCCCTTCCTAAACCGTGCAGCCCAGAGAGTCTCGGCGACAAACAGGCAGACGCCGATGGAGAAAGCTGATCGTGAGCGGAGGCGGCAGGCACGCGCTGGCACTGCCTATTCAGAGCTCGACAGGTTCCAGTCTGGTCTCAATCAGGGCAACATTGTGGCCGCTAGAGAATGGATTCGAGCTTCTCAAGATCTGTTGGATATGTTCGCTGAGAATCGCAAATTTTTCCCGTCGGACAGGTCAAAAGTCTACAGTCTTGAGCAGCGATCCAACAGTATACATGGTGATGGTGGTAACATTGACAGCCGCCTGCGCAATATCCAGCGGCTCTCCACTGATGCTGATGATGCCGAGGATGATCAGCTCCCTATCCATAAGTTTCTTGGCAGGCCATTCAACTTCTGGTTTACACTTTTCATGGAGTCGGCGCTGACGCAGGCTCGCTATGGCCAAGCCTCGGGCGCATACACTGCTGTCCGCACCGCGCGCACGGCCAATGTGTTCTACAGTGACCCTCATCAAGAGCAAACAATGCGCCTTGTTGAACTTGCTTGCACAGCATTGGCGGATGATCCGCAGGCAGCAAGCGAAAGTCTTCGGCACATGTACATGAGCCACCAGTTCAGCGTCGATGTACTGCGGTTTTACGGCACGCTACTTGCATCAGGGAGGCGCGTCATGGCGATCTTCGGGTCCAGCAATAATCAAAAGTTCTTCTTGCGGCAGATTAAGGCAATGGATTCAATTGTTCAAAATCGTGATATTACTGGTGCCGCTAGAGTCAATATCGAGGACAAAGAACTTAGCATCAACCCAGTTGTTGAAGACAATCCCCTGCTACTGGTTATCTATGGTTACATTATGCTAATGGGCCCTTCATATGTTCCTGCTCTCACGTATCTACTGCGTGCTCTGGAATCAATACCTCAGAATCCTGTTGTTCTCCTGACTATTGCGATTGTCTACGTTCAACGAGCCATACAACGCGTCTCTACAAATAGGCATCTCCAAATCCTACAAGGCCTAACGTTTATGCAACATTACATGGCAACTCGCCAAAGTAGCGCCCCAGAAAAACAGGAGGCCGAGTATAATATGGGCCGCCTTTTTCATGGCCTCGGCTTGTTTCAGCTTGCCATACCTCATTATGAACGCGTACTTAAGTTTGGAGGCGATGTCCCCGAAGATTATGATCTCGCCAGGGAGGCTGCCTACAATCTTTACCTTATATATGCGACAGTCGGCAACTTCAGGCTGAGCAAGGAGATTGTCGACAATTACTTGACGCTTTGATAATTGCGAATAAAATATACTGTGACATAAATAAAAGCACAAAAGGCACTCTGAGCAGCCACACGATGAGCACCAATTTCGTGCTCGCCCGTAATTGCGCCAGCCGCCACGGTCACGGGCGTCAGCATCGCATCGCCGCCCAAAGCACTACAGCGCCCAGTGCTCAGAGGGCCGACATAGTGAAATCATGCTCTATCGTGGGCGTCACACTGGCCATGAACTTGAGGAAAATGATCAAGTACTGATCAACACGCAAACCCACTGGAACCTCCTCCCATTCGTCCTCGTGCTCGTCCCCACTTTGTGACTCGTCGGTATCTGAAGGCCTAGCTGGAGCAGGCTTAGGTGACGCGGGCTCGCGTATATCCTCCGCGGCCTTGAGTGTACGCTCATCCGCCTTGTTGAGCATAAGACGCATGACACTGGCGTGACGGCAAGGGTGAATAGAAATGAGTGTGAGCTTGTCTTGGAAGGGCGCCTGCTCAATCGTTACGGTTTTATCCTTGTAATCTCCGATAATATCCTCGAACATAGCGCGAGGGGGGAGCGGGGCACCGTCGGCGTCGAACCCTGACAGATAGATCTTGGGGACGCGGTAGGATGTCGAGTAAGTGATGTAGACATTGTAGCTACGCTCAGCGCCTGTAGCCCCAGGACTATCAGAAGTAGGTGGGACTGCGGCGGAATCTTCAAGTTCAGGCTCTTCCAGATCTTCAAGGTCCATCTCGGCCTCGACTGCTGGGAATTCTGCCCTGGGTGCCGCACCAATAACCCATTCGCCGTCCTCGCTCAAAGACTCAACGATCGAGTCACCAGAAAGAGCCGCAGCGCGCTGGTGCGAGGGGACATGCCTCGTAACAAGGAATTGCTTATTCTCGGGTAGAAAAGTGCGCCGCTTCCCTTCAGACGCGGATCCCCATGACCAAGTCGGAAACTTTGCTACCAAGTAGTCACCAGCTTGGATGAACTCCTCGGGAGTAATCTCACCAGTCGTCTGAAAAGAGGACTTGTGTGAGACAGGTGTAATGTACTCTCGCAAGTCCCGAAGTGCCGAAAGCGAAGATCTAAACATCGGCAATACAGTGTATAGTATCTTGAGAGGCGTCGGCGCAGCTTCCACCTTGGGACATCCCCGCTTACCTTGGCCACGCACCTTGGCCTCGAAATGACGCTGATGTAATGTTTCCTGTGATTGATTAGCAAGCTATGCTTGACGCACCGGCTCGTTTATCTTGTCGGCGATATCTTATCGGCGATAAGCATCTGAGGTACCCTGAGTGATACATACTTGGCCGCCACAAGAACGAGCAATCAATCAAAACTCTAATTATCATATGCTTTAGTATGCTGTTTTGCGCATTTCCGTGGCGAGCGCTTCCAAAAAGCGAGACAAATCGTCCCGGGCAACTTCAATGATGGCACTCTCGAATGCGTCGATGCTTATACTGGCATTGATCAATGTGCCGGTTTCCTGGAAGGCCTGGCCAAATTTGTTGTATACAGTATCAAGAGCGGCCTCTTCCCGCGATTTCCGCGGACCCATACCCAAGACAAGATAGCGGTCATTGGCAGCATCAAAACACGCGATGACGAGAGGTAATGGATTGGCATGAATTTCAGCACAGCCCTCGGAGATCCAGACACCTAGACGTGCTAGAGACAATGGATTTCGGAATATTTCAATATCAGGGCCATCACGGATAACTGCAAGGCGAAATGAATGAAGATCTTTTAGCTGTCCTTTTTCAAACACTGCTGTACCCGTCGAGACCACCGCTTGCTGCAAGACCTTCGCACGAGCCATGCCCGAGAGCAGCTTATCGAAATTCTCCGCCGCATCCCATGCAACCCAAAAATTTTCAACCCAAAACTGATGGCGCTCAGCCTGTGTTACTCCGGCTTGCTGCGAACCATAACTCAGGCCACCAGCATCTCTGGCGGAGGGCGGAGGGGGACAGCCTTCAATAGCGCCAACAGTTCGATTTCCTGCTTCGAGCAGGGCAGCCAAAGACTCAGCACAATCACCGGCGGAAAGCGTACCCTTGTATCCGAATTTGCGCACAATTCCATCACGAACAATGCTCTCAATACCGTACATCCCTGTGACGGTCTCGAGTTTTGACTTGAGACTGCGCTTGAGTGGCGGACTGACGTAAACCCACTGCTCTCTTGCCTCTTGTAGCGAGATTCCCATTTTAGCGAGCAGCTTGTGTAAGTTCTTCCGCCCATCATCAGTCCAGAGATATAGCTTTGCAGATAGGTAGGAAGAGTGCACCATGCTATCGTAAAGAGACCATTGTCTCAGCAAGAAAAAGGAGTAGTCGGTCTCGACTGCGAAGCTGGTATCTGTTGATGAGTTTCCGGTGCTTTTGATACCTCTGCCATGGCCAAGACGATTAATCTCACCTTTCAATATAGGGTAAAGCGTCGTGTAGACCTCGGGATACTGCGGCTCTAGTGCCGTGACCCCCAAAATTGTAAGCCAAAGGCTGCGAGCAGATGTTTCACCAATCACTGTGAGTAGCGCGTAGACATTGATCGTGTCTGAGGTGCCCAAATACGAGCCCTGAGAGTGGTACTCTGTGAGTTGCGTGGCGTAGGTGTGTCGTAAAGTTTTGCGTTTTTTGGCCTGATAAGTGCCCTCATCGGAGATGCTTCTCTCTTTCGTATCCATCTGCGTAGGTTCTGGACCCGCGAGCACTGCTCCGGCTACCAAGTCCACAGAAGAATTCGCGTTTGCAGGCTCGTGGCCTGGGGCTGGTGTATCATCGGTCCCATCTTGCATTTGGCCAGCAAATGAGGTGGACTCTTCACTTTGTGTTTCCTTTGCATCATTTTCGGAGCCCGTATCACTCCGTACTGAGTATTCGCTCTCAGCCACCTCCTCCTTATCGTCTTCCTCGTCAGATGCCTCGTCGTTCTCAGCCAAATACTCATAGGCGACTTTATACTTGCTGAGAGAGTCCTTGGGACCGTCATCGTAGCAAATAATGGCATTGCTGCCGAATAGGTTGCTCAGATTCCATGGGCGATGATTATCAAAAATATGGACCTTGACTTTTGGTTTTTCCTCGGCTGGAATGCCAAGATACTCCTGAAGATCCACATTAGAGCCGCAACCAATGCAAATAACATTTGTGATGTCATCGTCCAAAGTTTGGAAGTCATCGCGAAGGTTTTGGTAGCCAACCGTGGGGATAATTTTGTGGGGGATCAAGTCTTTTTGAAGGAGCCTCGAGAGGACTTTGGCGGCGCAGAGAGCATCCACATCCAAGCATGATACAAAAAGCACAATTTTACACGTAGAATGAGAGATAGTTTCTCGTTTCAGTTGTGTCCAGGCTGCCTCGTACTCATTTAGACCAACATACATGCTGGCTCAAGTCGCGTCAACGCGCTCGCTCTTTTAGATTACTACAAATGCGTGTCACGTGACGCATATAGGTGGGCCCAAAGTCTATGGGGTGTTTCGCAAAGGCGCGCGCCGTGAGCCAATCCGGAATACAACGAGCAAACTGCAAGAGCCAGAGCCTCGTAGAAGCAAGTCACTGGCCAATAGCTAATTCGACTGCATAAAATTCATGCTTTATCATAGATCCAGGAGTCCAGTCTCAGATTCTGTACCGCGACTATGTTCTCTCTCTGCATGAGCGTCACTGCGCTTGTCTGATACTTGACATCCTTCCGATTTGACGCTGTCTCGATCATTCTTGCAATGGACCCACTATGCCTCTCATCATCTGCGCACACTGGCAGAAGGCCTGCAGACTGATCTAAATCAATCCCGAAGGTCGGATCAACTGAGACTACGTCTGCCGTGGGGTCTTCGCGGGGGTGCAGGTCAAGTGCGGGGAGCTTGGACGGCCGTTTGGGCCGATGCTGATGGTGCATCTTTGGACAAAACGACCTCAGCGAACAAGCGTTGGTAGTCAAGTGCGTATCTAACGCAAGCCCTGGGAGGAACGATGAGCTTTGCTTTCTATGGTCAAAACCTGAAGGTTGCCACTTCAGCCTCAACGACCTGAGAACTCAAGAAGGCTACATCTGGGTCCAGCTCTGTCCTCTTACTACTGCTACGAACAAATGCTCGCCGTCTAGTTAGTGCCTGTTCTCTCAATTGGACTGTACGTCTTGAGGCCGTCCGTTCTCTCACACTTACTCGAAGTGATAAATCGCTCGTTTTCTCCGTAAAAACGCAGCAGCTTTGGCCGAGGCTCGCCTGTGAGCGATGTCAATATACTTGCATTCTCCCATATCTGCACTGCAGCAGCGGCATGCTCTGCTAGGAAATCATCTTCAATGTTTCTCGCGGAGATTACAGTCTGATCCTTCAGCGACAGTATCATAGACGATACGACCTGGGCCAAGCCATCATCTCCGAGAGCCAATGACCCCAGCAAATGGTCCTCGAGCTCGTCAATGTTGACCATCGCGTGTCGCCTTTGTTATGGTAGCATAAGCTTTAGCTTGTGCTAGGTCTGCAGGGCCTTAGGGCGAACGAGCTAGAGCATGACTAAGAACGTCAAGATCATGCAAGAGCGCATGCACTTACATCAACCGGCATGCATGGCCGTGGGAACTAGTGAAGGTATAAAAGCGGGTGCATATCCGCAAACGAGGATCTCTAAATAAAGTGCACTTAACTGACGGGTACTGTCTGTCATGTACTACTATCCACGTGCCATTCCTCGCTCATCTACGTTTCTTGCCCTCGCGTACGTTTACATAGGCGTAACGGCGCCATTCGTCCTTCCGGCCAAATCCTCATATGAGACGAAGGTGAAGCCCCAGGGCCGCATTTTGCTTTGACGGGACCATTCAGCTAATTTATTGAGATGTATCAAATGTGCGTCCTAGTTCGGACATAAGCCCAGCTAATGCACAAATACATGGCCAGGTGCTCGCCGGCCCTGGCGCGTATACTACATAAAAACTACAGATCTTACACAATTGAACACTGAAATCGTTTTAAAGGTGTAATTCGTTTCAGCAAGCGCGTGTGCGGCAACGCCCGGTCCTGTATCTTTGACGCGAGTCCTCCCCGCCTCAATGCATGCAGGTTCACTATTCTGGCCTAATTGACTCGCAGATCGGAGTTGCGATCACGACGCTGGGCTAGCGAAAACTCTACTTTAATAAAATCCAGGGACACTTCAGCGCTGTCCTCATAAATTGAATTCAACATTCAATTGTGGACAGTGTCCTCGTCCTGCGGGACACAAAGCCTATGCGTCTACTATCTCCCTGGCCGTGGCTGTGAGTGCGCATTCTCGGGGTGTCACGTGGCCAATTACGACGTACATGAACGAAGATCTGATCGCGACAGATGCAAGCTATACGCTGTCGCATACTAGACCTGGAATGAAGCATAAGCTTTGCTTGAGAGGCTTTCTTGTCCCACAATGAGTGAATGGGGAAGTACCAGATCGCGCAGACTGCTTCATTTAAAGTAAACATCAGAATGTCGTCATACGCGACTCCAGATTTTTCTGCAAGTTAATTACCTGCCACGTTCTCCCTTCATCGAGCGCGTTCAATTGCGGGTCCGAGGCGCGCGCGTTGCCTCTCGCCACTATTAACGGGCGGTGCACTTGAAGCATTACACATACATTATGCCGCTCAAGGGGGCCTGCTGACATAGGAGGCGATACATTTTGGGTTGAACGCGTCGACGGCGCTGAGGTGGAGGACGCGTTTCCTTGGGGTTGGGGTTATGTAATTAACCTGCATAACCAGCCGAGTCGGGACGCGTTTCTGCCTTGCAACTCCTTACTCTTGACCTGAGTTCACCATGGCTACCGCGGCTGCTCTGCCAAGAGTAAACCTGGGAATCAACTATGAAAGACAGCGAGAGACGCTCACAAGCTTCTTCCGTGAGTTCGGTGCCACTGACGACGAGGACGTCATGATGGTTGGAGACGAGACACCAGCCAAGTACATGGACATTCTGCAGAGGGTGGCTAACCGCGAGGCAGACACCGTGTTGCTTGAGCTCGACGACCTTTTCAAGTACGAGAAGGCACAGAAAGGAAGCGCCGAAAAACTTGTGGTCGACTATATTACCGAGAACACTAGTCACTATCTCGTCCTCCTGTCGTCGATTATTGACGAGATCATCCCCCAGCCGACTGTCGACATTACGTATCGCGACGAGGTCCTTGACATGATACTGCACCAGCGCTTAGCGAGGAACGAGCGCGCGCGCCAGGCTCAAGAGTCGGATTTAACGCATTTTACAGCGGACCCAGAAATGTTTCCGCCTGAACTAACCCGGCGCTACACAGTTTACGTCAAACCGCTGACATCTGGCGTGCGTGGGCCAGGTCATGTCACCAAGGCACTTGCGGCTCGTGAAGTACGCGGTGCCGACATCGGCCACCTCATTACAGTGCGCGGCATTGTGACGCGCGTTTCCGACGTGAAGCCATCAGTTGTTGTTGCCGCGTACTCTTGCGAAATGTGTGGTAATGAGATTTTCCAGGAGGTCAAGAGCCGACAGTTCACGCCGATCCAGGACTGCCCGTCTCAGGAATGCCGCGAGAACAACACAAAGGGTCAGCTGTATCCAAGCACGCGCGCATCCAAGTTCGTTCCGTTCCAGGACGTCCGTATCCAGGAGCTCACCGATCAGGTGCCGACTGGTCAGATACCGCGCACCATCACAGTATCACTGAAGGGCCCGCTCGTGCGTAGTCTGACGGCGGGCGACCTTGTCGACCTGACTGGCGTATTTATGCCACGGCCCTACACGGGTCTCAAGGCCCTCAAAGCGGGCCTCCTCACAGACACGTACCTCGAGGGTCAATATGTGCACCTGCATAAACCCCAGTACGATGAGCTCAAAATCACCCGCGAGATGGAGACCAAGATCGCTGAGATTGCTGCAAGCGGAGACGCGTACCAACACCTCGCAAAGTCGATAGCACCAGAGATTTATGGTCACGAGGATGTGAAAAAGGCGCTACTGCTCCTTCTTATTGGTGGCACTACTAAAGTCGTCGGTGACGGCATGAAGATTCGTGGTGACATCAATATCTGCCTCATGGGCGACCCTGGTGTGGCCAAGTCGCAGCTGCTTAAATTTATCACCAAAATTTCGCCCCGTGGCGTTTACACGACCGGTCGCGGTTCCTCAGGCGTGGGTCTGACTGCAGCTGTCATACGCGATCCCGTCACGGACGAGATGGTGCTAGAGGGCGGTGCCCTTGTGTTGGCAGACAATGGCGTGGCATGTATTGACGAATTCGACAAGATGGACGACTCAGACCGTACTGCTATCCATGAAGTTATGGAACAACAGACCATCTCGATTTCGAAAGCAGGCATGTCGACGACGCTGAACGCGCGCACGTCGATTCTGGCCGCCGCTAACCCTATTTATGGGCGCTACAATGCCCGTGCCTCGCCAACCGATAACATTAATCTTCCGGCGGCGCTGCTGTCGCGTTTTGACCTTCTGTTTCTGCTGCTTGACAAGCCCAGCGAGCAGACGGACAAGCTGCTAGCGGAGCACGTCACTTTTGTGCACATGCATTCGAACGCGCCAGCGAAAAACTTTACACCCGCGGAACCAGCGCTTTTGCGTGAGTATGTGGCCAAGGCCCGTAGCTATCGGCCTTTGCTGTCACAAGAGGTTGCCGCGCATGCTAGTAAGACCTACGTTGAGATGCGCCAACGCGAAGTCGACGATGACCGCAACAAGAAGGATGGTTTCGGGCACATAACGCCGCGTGCGTTGCTGAGCATTGTGCGCCTGTCGCAGGCCCACGCGCGCCTACACTTTCGCAATACTGTGACATTTGCTGACGTCGATGAAGCTATTCGCCTCAATGAGGCATCAAAGCAGTCGCTGTACACCGATGATGAATATCGCGCACCACTGCGGGACAGCCTTACCCGCGCATACGACACCGTGCGCAAGCACTTTGAGACGCACGAGCTGGCCTCGATGCCCCGCAGCGAAGCTGAACAAATGATTTTAGCCCGCGGACTTACGCAGACAGATGTTGACCGATTTCTCGAGGTCTACGCGGACTCCGAGTACGGTCAATTCTACCTCGGCGACGGCGGCGACACCCTTTATCGTAATTAAATCATATCGCGAGATTCTAATGTATTAAAATACCAATTTACGAAGTTCGCTTACAGTTCAGAACGAAAAATTCGGAATATATAGGTATACCGCTCATTTAGTCTACAGGGCCATAAGAGAGGCCACAAACGTGAGGATAAGCCGCGGGCGCACCTCGTTGATGTCCTCTGGAACCAGCCAAATAAGAGCACCCAGTTTACGAGCAATAGAAATTGCCAACCGTGCGTTTTCGTAGTTATCTGAGCCGACGTGATCGTAGTCCACGTACTCGGGCTTGATTCCGTGGATGACGTCCAGCAGCCAGACCGCGTTAGCCAGCGACGGGTCCTTAAAACTGCGAACCGTCGTTGACTTGCCACCCTTGCGAATCGTGTCGTGTGCCCAGCTCAGAATTTCACCGTCAGACAGCGTGTTGTTATTGCGCGCCAGTGACGCTAGGGTTGTGTCGATGTTGCGGCGCATAAGCTGCCAAACAAGACCGAGCGTCAGAGTGCGTTGACCGTCAACAATATCAGACCCCTCAATCCCCACAAGCGAAAACCCATTATCCTTGCCGAGATTCACAGCGTAATTGGCATTCTCGATAGCCTTAAATTGTGAAATTTCACCTCCGTTCGCAGGGCGCTTGTTCACATAGCGCTGGTTCACCGCGCCTGGGATGACTTTGTCGTAAGCCTGCAACAGAGCAGTGCCATCTTTGAGGTCCTCGAAAAGTGAAATGACTGGAGGCTCCACGTCAAGCGAGTTGAGCCAGAGCGTGAATACGCGAGCTTCACGCTCGCCCTCGGCATCAAAGTCCTCGATGTCAACCTTCTCCTCTTCGGTGACCGGGTCGAGGCCGGGGTAGGTGTTGAACAGATGTGCCACGAACGAGAGATTCAGCTTGGAATTACCGGCTACAAGTGCCGTGGGCGTGAGATACTTGCGGGCTCCAAGATTATCGGCATTTTGTAAGACCTGCTCAGCGCGCTGTAGGAGGTCTTTGGTCTTCAAGGGTTCAAGCGAATTAACGCTTGAGTTGAGCTGGTGCAGCAAGACCGTGTAGTTCTCGCCGTCCTTGACATCGCCGCTGAAATTGCTTACGCGGCGAGGCCATCCAGCCGCCTTGAGATGATAATTGAACCAGCGCAGTAGAATTTGCTCCGGGGGCAGACGCAAAAACTGCTCAAGTGTCTCGTCTTCCTCGAGTAGACGGTACAGTTCAGGGTGGAGCTTGATGTCGACCTTAGCCAGCAAGCCCTTGCGAATGATCTGCCAAATCAAACCTAGGATCAGGTGCTCGCGGCCATTGATGATATCATCGGCATGCACGTTTACAACAACGATGCCAATGCCCTTAGCCGAGTTGATCACGACGTTGGAGTTCTCGGCCATTGTGAAGTTGTTCAACTTCTTGTTGCCCTTAGGAACGTTCAATACGCGTGAGTCGATGGTGTTCGGGACCGAATCGTTAAGCAACTTGGCAAGCAGCAGGCCATCACGCGCCTCGTCAAAGATCTGATTACTATCAGTGGGCAATGGCAGGCGGTGACCCACGTCAGGGTCACCAGCAAGTACCTGGTTGATGTGATGGGTAAACTCAGTACGCTCCTCCTCATTGATAACGTGCGTGCCACCTCCCGAGCCGGCAACTACAATTCGTGAGTTTGACGCCGCGCGCGGGCGGCCGGTCTGAGGAACATGCAACCCGGACGGCTTCGGGGGTGCTTTGGGAGCTGCAGAGCCTTCCTTTAGCTTCGCAATCAGCTGAACGTAATCATCGAGCTCGACGTGGCCGGAGGCGTCAATATCCACCTGCTTAAGTGTCTCTCGCACTGCATCGTAGGAGCCGCGACCGCTCTGACTGATTGACTGGATCACGTCCTGCTTCTCGAGGTAGCCCTTGTCATCGACGTCTATTTTCTGAAACTCATCCACTAGCGCAAACACTTCATCCTGACTCAGTTCGGGGTACTTGCGCTGGAGCTTGATCACGTTCATCGTAGACCAGTAGGACCGGTGGGTGGTGGGGAAACGGCAAGCCGCGCGTCGCTGCGCCGCTCCCGTCACGGCCGACAGCCAGCCAACCCAGCCGAGCCAGCCTCCCGCGTCGAGGTTAGGGTTTGATGTGGTTCCAGGCGTCAAAGGCGCGTCAGGTGCAGGTAACCTTGCATGCGCACGTGTCATCAAGCGGGGCTGTGCGAGATTGGAGATTAAGATGAGAATTCACGGCACAATCGATCAAATATTTGCATTCGGCCGCTCAATTGCCAGTATCCGGTGGTTCGAGGACTTTCCTCCCTTAGAATCTGGCATGGTGTCGTTCATTGGGAGACCGCTATGTAAGTAAACTGAGCTGCGTATGTATCCGGACACGAACATCACACTCATGAGTACGATGAAAGCGCATGAAAGCGAATGCAATAGATAACTAGTAGTTTACACGCTCAATGATCTGATTAGCCAGCTTCGCTTTCCACTCCACTACCTTGTTTTGGACATAGGCATACAGGGCATCAACGTCTTGTTTGGGTGGAGCAAACTTTTCCTTCAAAAGTAGCTCGTGGCCGCCGCGCGTCGTGCCAGAGCCATACTTGATGGAAATGTCGTCTTTCTCAGGCGTGGCGCGTAAAGCTAGGTATAGAGGCGCGTTCGAAGCGAGCTCAGGGTAGATACAGTGGTAGGGGCTTCCTGCCCAGCGGCACATGTAAAACATCGCCAGCATGGCAAAATAGGTGAAAAAGTTTAGGCTCGGGGCAAACGTTGTCGATTTGAATACACCTGGATGCAGTAACCAGGACTGAATGCCGTGCTCCTTAAGCAGATTGTTGTATGTTGCCTGATGAAGCAACTCAAGCTCATATTTTGACACTTCATAAGAGAACAGGGTATTCTCAACACCCAGATCACTTCTTTGAAAGTACTCGGGTAAAGATATCGATGTGGAAATCCAAATGAGCCGGCCACCGTTCTTAAGTACAGGAAGAATCTCTTGCACGAGGTACCAGGGGGCAAAGACATTCGCCTGGAACGCTGCACCCATACCGTCACTGCTTTTACGTGCCGGGCCCTGAATCTTGAATGTCCCGATAGTGAACGCGCGCAAAGGCTGCGTGAAAAAGTCCTTAATAGCTTGTAGGTAGTCAATGCGGCCCATTTGAGAAAAGGAAGAATTGAAAAAAAAGTAGTCAATGTGGTCGTAGCGTTTCCGGATCTCGTGCGCGGCGCTCAGTACGGAAACCATATTGGTCTGGTCGAAGAGAAGATAGTCAAATTCGATGAGCTCCTTTCGCGTCTTGTGTTTTCTCAGCGCGTACGTTTGAAGGATCTTGACCGCCTGAATTACAGACCGAAAGGTGCGCGACGTGACAACAAGGCGCAGCCGCTCAGTCTCAGGAAGCTCATCCATGAGACGTTTGCAAATGGCAAGCCCGAGATAGCCATTAGCTCCTGTAACGACGGCCGTCTTCATGCTGTACGATCCGCGTTGGTCGATGGTGGACAACGTTGGGAGCGCGTATTGTTCGAAGTCGTGGGCAAGGGCCGTTCGCATCGACGAGGTGAGTGTGAAGGTAGGGCGTTCATCGAACCAATTCCTGGTAGCGGACTCAGCAATCGCACCTCTTTTAATATATGTATAATTTTATCTACATGGTGCCCCGCAGCCTATACTGTCTCTGAGCTGATTACGACAGACGGGCCACGTGGTGCTCGAAAAGCTTCTTCGCGTCTGTCCAGACACGAGCAGAGTCGCGCTGAGGGAGCTCGAGGAGTGACGGGAGCAAGTCATTGCTAAAAGCTTCCGAGGCCTCGCGGGGTAGCAGCGTGGGCAGGTGGTCGATGGAGATGACGTCAAGGTACTCACCCGAAACCTCGACAGGGACCGTGGGCTCAGGGAAGGTCGTAGCAACCGTGTACACCGGCAGCGGGTTGTGCGGATTTGTGGTATCTGCGCTGACATCGACGATGACTCGCAGACGGCGTGACGGCGACGCCAGCGTCTCTTTGGTCACAAATGGTGGAATAGGCTTCGACAGGTAGATGCAGTTGACGAAAATGTCTACGTCCTCAACGATTTCCGTGAAGGGACCGCCCTTGGCAGTCTCTGCCATGTCCCATTTCAGGATGTCGGCGTCGGGGACGCCGGCTCTGCTAAACAGATCGACGGCGCCTCGACCCGAGCGGCCGAGCGCCCCGATTACAAGCACGCGCGGTGTGCGACCAATGGCTTTGATACCCCTTTTGATCTCGGAAATGAGCGCGTCCTCATTTGGATATGGCTTTACAGGTCCCAGGGCACCCTTGCCGGTCTCGCGGCTGACCCAGTCCTGAACGCCGAGTGCCGCGCCGGCGAATCCTGCGTGGTAACCGAACGCGGCGACGCGGCGGCCATTGGGGTCGTTCAAAAACTCGATATCGTAAAGAGTGCTCTTGCCTTCCGGGAAGCGGCGCAGCACGTCCTGCCAGCCGGCTTGATCCTTATAGCAGTGGGCGAACTGGATGTGGTCATTGACCAACGGGAACGATTCGGGATCAAGCTCCTTGAGGCCAATGATAATACGGTCGCGCGGCGCCTGTTTCCACGAATGCTCCGGTACTAGGGTGGCCCCGACCTTGGCGAACTCGGCGTCGTCGAAGATGCGGGTGGGCGACTCCTCCACGAACACGGTGAAACCCGCGTCCAGTAATGCCTTGGCTGTGGTGGGTGTCAGCGCCGAGCGGTGCTCATGGGGCTTGGTCTCGCTGCGCAGATGAAGAATCGAACTCATTGGTCGTGGGCTGGCGGTTCCGACCTGGTTCTGATGCCGCGCTTTAAGGGCCCGCAATTGCCTGCACGATTAAGAGTCACCCGGCACGTTGATCAGTCTTCGTGCATGGCCCTTGCCCAGATTGCCGACACCCAAACCTAGGGACGACGGGCTGACAACCGAGGGGTGGGGCAGGCTAGGGTCACGTTGGGCTGAGCGCGCTGGAGCGGGCCCGCACCCTTTCTCTCAAGCCCAACTATCTGTTTCCTCCCACGAGCTCGGATCTAGTCAGCTGCATATCGCTCGAGCGTGTCGCGTAGACCTTTGACGCAGCCGTCATGTCGAAGCGGGCAGTGTACCGCACAAGCAACGGCCGGCACCACAACGTGCCGTACGGCCCCGAGGTTGATATCCCGGTGGCGCACTGGAAACTGGCGACCATTACGCAGACAGCCACGTCACACAGTGCTGGTGCTGGCGGTGCCGATGCCGACTCCGAGGAGAACACGAAGCTGCGGCAGTTCCAGGTGAAAACCTGGGTGAACGACGCGGACTACGTGCCCGTGGACGACGGAGATGTAACCGAGCGTATTACATTCAAGGTGCGGGAGCAGCAGCCCGTTGACCTTGTTGAGGGCGAGACCGGCGATCTTTCGGCGAGCGACATCCGCGGCGCTGTTGGCGGTGAGGCTATCCCCGGCATTGCAAGCGACACATACAACCCAGACCAAGCAAGTGCTACCGACACGCCGGCCGCGGCATCGGCTGCCCCTGCCGCTGACGTGGTCGTCGGCACGGCCCCCTCTGCGCCTGAGCCTCCCGCAGCGCCCGAGACACCTGCCGCGCCGGCGCCGGCTGAGACGGCGGCGCCTCCGGCGGCGCCTGCTCTTTCCGCCATCCCAGCAGTCGGTGAAGAGCCGGCCGTTACCACTGGCGGCGCTGAGGGCGAGGTTGTACTTGACGGCGAGCCGACGGCGGCGCCTGCTGCGCCGGCCGCGACAGACGTCGACGAGGCCACGGCGCGCGGACCCTCGGGTCTGCCGCTGGACCCTGCGGCTGAGCCGACGCCTGAGCCTGGTGCTGCCGCGGCCGCGGTTACGGCTGCCGAAGACGCAGTTCCAAATGACGACGGCTTGGCCGTGGCTGCCGAACCCGCTCCCGCCGGTGAGGTGGCGCCTGAAAATTCCAATGAGGACGTGGAAATGGCCGAGGCTACTTGATATTTATCTACTTTACACGTTTAGGCCTTAAAATAGCACGTGCTTCTGTGCCACCAAGCGTTCGGGTCAGCTACCGGGCTTGTGGTTGATGCGCTCCTGCCAAGCGCGGGGGTCCCTGCAGCTAGGGTTTTGTGGGTGTTGGTGCGCATCGGAAACAGACCTACCTGCGCAGGACAAGGCAACGCCCACCTTTGTCCTCGGGGCCATGACGCAGGTCGAACAGCTCCGCGAGTGGCGTGACGCCGCGTATGAGGCACGCAATTTTACAACGGCAGAGCTGCTGGCCGACAAGATCCTGACGTTGACGCGCGACGCCGCAGACGCGTACTGGCTGGCCCAAATTTACGCGTCGCAGGGCAATAATCTACGAGGTGCTGACGTGCTGGTGCGCAACGAGCACGTATCGGATTTGAAATGCCGCACGGTTGCGAGCCGGTGTCTCTTGGCCGCGAACAGGCCTGAGGAGGCACTGGCGCTCCTCGGGGAGCTACCCGAGCCCACCTCCAGCAAAATCAGGCCCGAGGACCGCATTGACTGGGCATATTTGAGTTTCCTCGAGGGCGAAATCCACGCGCACGGTAACAACTTTGATGGGGCCAAGGCGGCGTACCAGCGAGCGGTGTTTACTGATGTAGCATGTTTTGAGGCTTTCAACAAACTCGTTTCCCACAAGCTGCTCACGGTCGACGAGGAGGCTAGCTTGCTCAAGCGGCTACAGTTCAGTCAGTTCGACGAGTCGGCCGACCTCATCAGGAGCCTGTATGCGACGCGGATCACGCCAGTTGGCCCCACCGCACAATCTACCAAAGAATCGCTGCAGGCGCTCAAGGACGAGTTTGCGCTTGGCACCAATTCGGACGTACTGACTCTGGAATGCCGCACGCTTTACAATGAGAGCCGGTTTCCTGCTTGTCGCGAGCTGTGTGAGCGCGTCCTCGAAGCAGACCCGTACAACTATGCTGTCTATCCTAGCTATGTGGCGGCGCTGCATGAGCTGGGCGAAACGAACAAGCTTTATCGGATTTCGCACAACCTGGCAGAGACTTCGCCAGATGCTGCTGTTGCCTGGCACACCATTGGAGTCTATTACATGTCGGTGGGTAACCTCGGCGAGGCCCGCCGACAGTTCTCCAAAGCAAGCCTTATGGACCCATACTTTAGCGAAGCATGGATGGGCTTTGCGCACACCTTCGCACAAGAGGGCGAGCATGAGCAGGCCATTACTGCGTACTCAACGGCAGCACGCCTCTTCCCTGGCAGCCATCAGCCCGCGATGTTCCTTGGCATGCAGCACCTGCATCTGAATAATTTAACGCTGGCAGAGGAGTACTTGATGACGGCCAATCGCATCTACGGAAATGACCCGCTCCTGTTAAACGAGATTGGCGTTGTCTTCTATCACAAAAACGAGCTCGCGCGCTCGAAAGGCTACCTTGAGCGCGCGCTTGAGGTAGTGGAGGAAATCGGGTCTGACGTGAAAACGGCCGCGTCGATCAAGGCAAACCTTGGCCACGTCCACAGGCGCATGGGCCACGCTGCCCAGAGCCTCGAATATTTCGAACAGGTTGCCTGGGAGTCAGAGCCGAGCGTCAGCGTCCTGGTGACGATGGGCATGGTATACCTGCAGCTGGGCGACGTCGATTCGGCGATTGAGAGACTTACTGCGGCCTTGAGTATGAACCGTAACGACCCAATTGCTTCGGATATTCTCCGCCGCGCGCTTGCCAAGAGCCTGGTGCACCAGCCGCTGTCTAAGCTAGCCCGCGAGGATATTGAGATCGACGTGCAACGGGTCACTGCCGAGTGACGTATATATTATATATAGCCATGAGCGCGCGAGCCGCAGGGTCGGAACCTTATCTTGCCGCGCATATACTTGAATTAATGTCTTTTGAGGTAGGAACAGGAGACCATGTGCGGCGCTACCCGGCGCTCTTGTCCATCAGCTGTGTGAAAAACGTCTTGAGCGCCTGCTTCTCGTCCGGCTGCGGCGCCTCGGCCGCGACGCTCAGGTCGAGCTCGCCGCCCGCCTCGCGCGCCTGCGCCGCGCGCCGCAAAATCGCAGCAACGTCGATTGGCTCAACAGTATCGTCGCCACCGCCTGCGGTGAGGACGAGCTCGTCAGCGTGTGAGCTTAGCTCGGGCACGGCGACGTGACCAGCCGCGACGGCGTCGATGGGGAACGACTCGTGCATGGCGAGAATCTTGGCGCGCGAGTCCCAGCCCGAGGGCACGACGAGCCAGTTGTCCACCACGGTGGCCACGGGCTCAGGCGTCTCCGAGGGCAGGCCGAGCTCGTGCAGCAGAAAGCCGAGCGTGTCAAAGCGCGGGCGCGGGACGACGAGCGCCGCGCCGTGCACGAGCGCCAGCGTGCGCAGCCACAGCTGCACGTACTCGAGCCCGTTGTCGAACGCGAGCGACGCGGCGCGGCCGGGCTCCTCCGCGTAGTTGGCCACGCACAGCGCGAGAGCGACGCCGAGCGGCGGCGCCGCAGGCAGCCC
>JANIVI010000105.1:0-19720 GCA_030555755.1 Wickerhamiella kazuoi | reverse complement strand
AAGTTGAACCGAATTGAGTCCAAATGGTTCTACGTCAACTTCACGCTATCTGGGCTCGGCCGCATCGCCCGCGGCCGCGGCTCCCGCAGCCGCGTCGTCCGTCGCGCTGCCGCCGCGTGCCCAGCCGGCCTTGCCGAGCCGCGCGCCCATTCAGCTAACTCACGTGGCCCCGGAACCCGTGCCGGTACCCGAGCCTGAAGAGGCGCCGCCCTCGTATAATGAGGACACTGAAGCGCCGTCCGTGAAGGCGCTGGCCGCCCGCATGGGTCAGATGCCCAACTTTGCGCAAGAGATTGCACAGCGCAATGCAGCGCCGGCCGCCGGCGCCGCGGGTGCAGACCGGCCGGCCCGTCCAGTGCCCACAACGCCCAAGCCCACCCTCACGCCGGCTGCTGCCAAGGCTGCTGCCGCCAAGAAAAAGCCCCCACCTCCGAAGCCATCGGTGGTCGGCAAGCCCAAACTGACGAGGCTGGCCGCCTCACCCCAGGCCGCCCCGGCCGCCCCAGGTGCACCGGCTGCACCTCCGTCCGTCGCCGCGCGTCCACCGATTGTGGCCACACCGCCGCCGCCCGCGCGGCCAGCTAGTGAGCGGCCCCCGCACCCGCTTCCTGCCATCTCATCGGGGGCCGCGTCTCCGGGGCCGGGCAATGAAGACCTCGAGCTGCGCACCCAGTGGTACACAACGCCGGCTGAGCGGCTTACCCTGCCGACAGCGCTCAGCGGGGGCTCTTACAACGCGAGCACGATGTCGTCAAGTCACGAACACACGCTCGTGCTCAACGTGCGGCGCCCTGACCTTTCGGTACTGCGGCTTACTCTGGCGTGGCCACCATCGGACCCCACTGCTGTGAAAGTCGACAGGCGCCCCGGCGCGCCGCCAACGATTCTACATGGCGAGGAGCTTGTCGCTGCGGCGACTCAATTTGGCGACGCCGTGGCGCGGTGGGCCGAGGCGCAGGTTGGCCGCCGCGTTGGTGACGGCGAGTGCTGGACATTGGCTCAGCAGGCGATCCGCGACGGCACTGCCGGCGCGGCGATGGCTCCGCAGGGCTACGTACATGGCGCACCGGTGCTCGTTCAAGATGGGCCTTCTGTCACGGTCGCCTACGATGCAATGCGCCGCGGCGACATCGTGCAATTTTCTTCAGCACAATTCTCGACGGGCGCATACACCGGTGAGCATCACACGTCGGTGATAACCGACGTCAACATGGCTGTGATCTCAGTCATCGAGCAGAACGTTCAGGGCTCGCCCGCGCAGCCGGGCAAGTACGACCTGGCGACAATGACTGGCGGTCGCGCAGAGGTGTTCCGCGTCGTGCGCGCCGACTGGATCGAGGCACTTTGAAATTCTACCCATAAAATGCTTAGACTATAAAAACTAGCTAAATTGCAGCAAGCGAGAGGGCGCCCTTAAAAACGTGTGCATCATCATCGCACACGTGAAACAGAGCAGCCTAAAACACGTCTAAGGTTCTCCCACGCTAACAAACTGTTAGGCAAAAAAAAAAAAATTAAACCCCGCGGCTCCGCCAGGGAGGTTAAAGGGATAGGAAACACAGGATTCGAGGCGTGAACTTAGGAGCGAAATCGCTTATTTAGAACATAAGATCCGCGAGAACTCCTCGTAGTTGATCTGACCGTCGCCATCCGCGTCGGCCTCACGAATCATCTCGTTCGCCTCCTCCTCAG
The DNA here is from genome assembly GCA_030555755.1 of Wickerhamiella kazuoi. Classification (NCBI taxonomy): domain Eukaryota; kingdom Fungi; phylum Ascomycota; class Dipodascomycetes; order Dipodascales; family Trichomonascaceae; genus Wickerhamiella; species Wickerhamiella kazuoi. Next base: position 18,028 of record JANIVI010000105.1, on the reverse strand, counting down.
TCAGCTTGTCGCCGATCGACGTAAGAACGCGACGCAGCTCCTCGGCCGAAATGTAGCCATTGCCATTACGGTCAAAGACGCGGAATGCTTCGCGCACCTCCTCTTCTGTGTCTGTCTCCTTCATTTTACGAGCCATCATCGTCAGAAACTCTGGGAAATCCACGGTGCCGTCGTTATCCATGTCAATCTCGTTGATCATATCCGCCACCTCAGACTCGCTCGGGGTCTGGCCCAGCGAGCGCATCACAGTGCCCAATTCCTTGGAGGTGATCTTCCCATCGGCGTCCTTGTCGAACAGCGCAAATGCCTCTTTGTACTGGCTGATTTGCTCCTCGGTAAGCTTGTCGCTCATTGTGTGTTGTGTAGAAGGGGAAGAAACGAGCGGGAACTCACGCCGAACAGTTGCTGTGACTAAGGAGGCCCCACTAATCTGTCGCGCGCGCCGGGAGCACGCGCGTCTTGGGAGTAGGCCACCGTGGACGGCGCGCTATGAGAGGCGGCATTACCCCGGTTCAGGCTGGGACTTAGTGGCTCGCCCCGAGACGGAAAGGCGGCTTAGCCTGGCTCAGCCCACATTCTGCGCTTGCTGGGCAGGGTTACACGAGGCGAGACCATCACATGTGCATCCCTGTTCTTTCGTAAAGGTCGCGCATTGTCATTGTCCTATTATTGGTGTTATTTGCACTGAGCTCGGCGCGCCTTCTGAGAGCCACTGAGTTTTAGGGTAAGTGTCGCCAGAAAGCTAGCTTTTAAATCCGCTACTCTTTTTTATTTCGATTAGACTCCAAGTTTGCTTCGAAGCCGTCTGCAGATATTGGTACAACAGACAAGATACCGATTTCATCTGAGCCAGCTAGCCAGAGGCTCCAGTCCGGGCACCGGGATGACTGACGAAGTACTCGCCCTTGCCCTATAGTGTGATGGTCAGGTGACTCCCCCAAGCAGGCACAGATGCGCGCGATTCGAAAATTTGTTAAGTTCCAAAAGTTAATCCGGTCCAGGACCGCGACGCAGTCGAGCAGGCTCTCGAGTTGTCTTGCGATCCTGTGGCTACCATGTCCGACGCTGTCGCTGAAATTGCTTGCGGGTCAATAGCGGGGGTAGTGGGAAAGCTGGTCGAGTATCCGTTCGACACAGCGAAGGTGCGGCTCCAAACACAGAACCCCAAAGCACCTCAATTTTCTGGGCCATGGAACGTCGTGAGCTACACTGTGCGGAATGAAGGATTTCAGGGGCTTTATCGCGGTATTTCACTCCCTATGGCTGGCGCTGCGGCAGAAAATGCCGTATTATTCTTCACCTACAAGACGCTTGCGCGAGTCACTGACACTTGGGGTCTGAGCCCTATTCAGCAAGCACTACTCTGCGGGTCCGGCGCAGGTCTTGCTGCATCATTGGTTCTCACGCCAGTGGAGCTCGTCAAATGCCAGGTGCAGGTTGCTGGTCTTACTGGCGGTCCGCACAAATCCATGCGCAGCTTCATACTGCAAGTTCTTGCGGAAAACAGTGGAACGGGTATGTGGCGCGGGCAGCTGGGCACAGCAATACGCGAAGCTGGAGGCTCTGCCGCATGGTTTGGTACTTACCGGTACGTTACCAATTGGTTTAGCAACGGCGACCCTGCTGCCACGCCGAAAGCCTGGCAGGCAATGGCGGCAGGCGCCAGCGGAGGTGTCATGTACAACCTCTCGCTGTACCCAGCAGATACAATCAAGTCACGGATGCAGACGGACGCGGTGCTGGGCCGCCAGCCACAGACGTTTGTCCGCACGGCGGCAGAACTCTGGCGGCAGGGTGGCCTGCGGGCACTGTACAGCGGCTGTGGAATCACCTGTGCTCGCGCAGCCCCCTCGAGCGCACTCATCTTCCTAACATACGAGAAACTAGCAGCCGCTTGGGACTCGATGAAGGCCGGCGTCGTGGAAAAGCCTGAGCGCACAACTCTCGAGGCTTGAACTCTAGATACTGAATGCGCCCGCATGTCACATAAATTAATTCATGAGCTAATAATCATCTAACGTTTTTTGTAACTCTTCCTCATGTTCATTTTTTGCCCTTTTTGGCCTCGACCAGCTCCACCTTGATGTCACTGAGGCCCTCCGTTTTCAGCAGGCCGTTGAGGTACTCCTCGACCTCCTCGCCAACGTCGCCCTGAATCACGATCTCGTCTTTGCCCTCGGGTGATTTGGTGACGCTCGCTCCAGTCGCGAAACGAGACGCAAACGTCTTGGCAAGCTTTTTCTGATCAACATTGACCTCTTCCAAGCCTGCAATAACGATCACGTGCTTACGCTTGTTACGCTCGATACGCTTGACCAGGATCTTGGATGATAGCTTCTCCGCGAGCTCCCGCTCAGCTTTGGCCTCCTCGCGTGCCACCTGCTTCTGCACGCGGCGGTCTATCTCCTCCTGCTTCTCAACAGACAGGGACGATAGCTGCTCGGCAGCAGATTCCGGCGAGTACAGTTTGGTGTACAGGTCCGGGTGGGTCTTCTCAAGCCATTCCCTGCATCTCTTGTGTCGGCCACCGAACTCGCAGTATTCCGGCGGAAGTGTGCAGACGCCGCAGTAAACAATTGCCGCCATGTCGACGAGAGCCTGTGAGCCAGCGGATCTCCCTCTTTGGATGAGCGTCAAACCCTAACATCTCTACAACTCGTAATGAGGTAATAAATTCTCCCAGACGAACTTGGCCCTCCTTCCACACAATCCACAGCAAGGAACCTTCCTCTGTGGTCGGTTTGGCCGAGACTAACTAGTACTTGACTATTGAGTGAACTGTGGCCCCCGAACGCCGCATTTCAAAGAGTGAGGGAGGTCCAGCAGGTCCTCGTAATTCTTCGTAACCTTAATTAAATCTCCGACCCGTAGTCGGTTTTTTACCCTTTGTTCGTTTTTTTCTCTGGGCTTTTGCTATTAATCGGCGAGTGCTACCTTCAATGGAGGACTTTTCCGCTAGGTTAGTAGAGCTTTCAACCCTGAAGGCCCCAGGGGTGTCCGGATCACGTATCCGCAAGCTCGTAGAGCTGGCAATGGCGCATGTGGGAGAGGCCGATAAGGTCGCTGCCGAGCTACTTGAGCAGACGGAGAAAGCTCCGGCATCGCACAAGCTAGGCTATCTCTACATCTTTGATGCTATTGCGCGCGCATGGCACGACGAGGCGAAGAAGTCAAGCGAGGCCAACGGCTACACGGCCGCGCACGCTGAGCTTGCTGGGATCTTCGAGCGCATATTGCAGGCGGCAAAGCCGCGCGGCCAGATTGACGACGTGCACGAGAAAATGCGCAAATTGCTTGAGATCTGGATCCGTGCTGGCACGTTCGACGTGGAGCTGGTTAATCAGGCCCGCGAAGCCTACTTTGTGGGCCCGCACACACTGACGCCACCTGGCTCGCCTCCAAGCAACTTCGGAGGCATTGACGCTAGCGTCGTGGCTGCCAAGCCTGCGTCGCCGCCGGCCTCATCACGAGCCACACCGCCGCCTAAAGAGGCACCCTCGGCAGCGTCCATTCTTGAGACGCTCGCAAACTTGGCCAAGACAAACACAGGTGCGGCTGCTGCTCCACAGGCTGCCCCCACCGGGCCTGCCGTGAGTTCAACGTCTGAGGTGCCCGGCAGCGCGCTGCTGCAGCAGCTGCTGTCGCAGACAGGCGGCATCCCCACAGGCCCCGCTGCGGCGCCAGAGCGACGTGGGCACGGCCGCGACCGCTCGCCGCCGCGCGGCTACGGCCGCGACCGCTCGCGCTCGCCTGACTCTCAGCGCCGCGGCGAGCGCGCTGACCGGCGAGGCGGCGCCTCCCCTCGGGACGTGCCAATCGACCCCGAACTTGTACCACGCAACTCAATTCGTGTATTTAGCCGCACGCTCTTCCTGGGCGGAATTCCGCCGGACATGGATGAGCAAGGGATTTCGCGAACGCTCGGCGAGTTTGCCAAGCCGCAGAGCATCATCTTCCAGCGCGAAAAGCGCCAAGCTTTTGTCAAGGCATTCAGCCGAGCTGACGCTGAGAAAATTCGGGACGGGCTTGACGACAGATACCGTCATGCTGGTGGTGAGCTTCGGGCTCGCTGGGGCGTAGGTTTTGGCCCGCGCCAATGCGCTGACTATCAGAAAGGTGTAAGCATTATTCCGCTCGACGTGCTAACAGACGCGGACAAGCGGTGGGCTGTGTCCGCTAGACATGGTGGCACGGGCGGCGCGCCGCTGCAACCGGGCCAGGTCTTGGAGGAGCCTGATATTGAAATCGGATCGGGTGTCTCTTCGAAGTCTATGTCGAGCAGGCAAGTTCCGCAGATGCGCCCCAATGGCTTCTTTGGTAACGGCGGGCGACCTGACGGTATGGGGGGCATGCCAGGAATGCCTGGTATGTCAATGCCTGGTATGCCTATGCCTGGTATGCCTATGCCTGGTATGCCTGGTTTCCCCGGAATGCCCGGAATGCCCGGCGTACCCGACATGGCTGCTATGGGTAATATGCCCATGCCGTTTCCTATGATGGGTATGATGCCACCGGGCATGGACATGAGCCAATTTTTCGCTCAGCAGCAGCAACAGCAACAGCAGCAACCACAGCAGCCAGCCCAAGACAACCAAAAGGGTCAAAGTTAGGCCCTTACCATATTTAGTTATATATATATATCTATCTAGTGGATCACCATGTGATACGACACTGGTCCGTGCTAGTGACATGCTTTTTTATCTTATTTCATGGCTTATATACAGGGCACCGGGCCGTACCATCAAAGAAGAACGTTTATCTGTTCATAGTAGGCAGGATCCACTTTGTCGCGAACCTCATCCTTGGTGAGCCAGGCAAAATCCGTGGCATTTGGAGGACTGAACTTCCCATGCAAAATGTGTGAGCGTATGACGAACTCGGGCTTGTCTGTCCCGCGCAGAACGGCAGCGGGAGTATTGGAGACCGTCCACGTGTTGATGCCCTCGCCGCCGAGCTCCCGAAGGCCCCGCTCCGCCGCCTCATGCAGCGTCTTGTCTTCATCGCCGAGCTCAAACGCGGGTAGCCTCCAATCCGAGTTCTGCTGCACGAGCAGAAAAAGCGTGCTGTCAAGCTTGCGGGCCAGCGAGCGCACATCGTTCTGCGCATCCGCACTTGTAGTGCGCGGCTCGGCCTTGAGCGCAGCGTCCTCACTACTGCCCTCGACCTCGCCAGCGCGCGGAAGGCGTATCTCCTGCTTGAACCGACGCTCTCGGTTGTGTTTGATATCTGGAAGACCCTGCGGGTAGAAGATATCCTTGTGTCGCGAGGGGGGTCCCCGCTGCAGGTCGTTGAAACGGCGCTGCGAGAGAGTTCCCCATTTGAAGTAGAAGTACCAAGGAAACGTCCACATCAGCCGGCGCTCGAGCTCATCCTGGTAATGATAATACGCCGCCTCAAACGGTGACGGCTTCGGCGTCACCACCGGCGTGCGCGACAGCAGCAGCCCAGCGCGCAGTGGTCGAGACATGAAATTTCAGTTTAGTCAGGGCATGCTTTTGACCCGATGGGAGATCGTGCTCTGGGGAATTCGGCTCGGACTCAGGCAGGGTCGCATAGGCGGCTACTCTGTCTTATTGACCGTTCAGGTCCATTGTGATCACCTATTTTTGCCATGTTCCTTAATACTGTGAGTTTATTATTTACCTTGGTAGACGAATGGCCACGACATATTATGTGGGCTCCTGCTGGGTCCAACTGGTGTGAGTGCGCGGTGGTGCTGGCGTCGGTCTCCCAACCCAAGCTGTACATTGAAATTAGCCAGCACAGTCGCGTTGGTCCATCCGCACACGATGCTGATCTACCGGGATCAACGTATCCGCTGGCTTTTTGCCTCTATATTCCCCTGGATTGTGCTCTTCCTTCTTGATGCCGCGCTGTCAACGGCTATTGTATTGCGGGTTCCGTACACGGAGATAGACTGGGTTGCCTATATGCAGCAGATTGGGCTGTATAATGCGGGCGAGACCGACTATTCGAAAATCTATGGAGGTACGGGCCCGCTTGTCTACCCGGGAGGTCATGTTCTCATATTTCAATGGCTTCATGCTTTCACTGACGGCGGCAAGGATATTCGGAAGGCGCAGTGGATCTATCTCGGGGTGTACCTGACTACACTGGCTGTGACTATGTCTATTTACCGCCGCGCGCGGGTTTCGATACTTTACGGTGCACTGCTCATCCTCAGCAAGCGACTGCACAGCATCTACCTTCTGCGCCTCTTTAACGACTGCTTTACTACCTTATTCGTCGTACTCGCCGTGCGCGTGCTACAGGAGCGCTGGCTCGCTCTGTCGGCATTATTTTTTTCGCTTGCATTGAGTGTGAAGATGTCCGCGGCCTTGTACCTCCCGGGTGCCGCCATCGTCTATTGGAACGAGCTCGGCGTTGATATGATAGGCCCAGGCATCGTGGGCTTGGTGCCACAGATTCTTGTAGCCTTTCCCTTCCGTGAACACCTCAAAGAGTATACAAGTGGCGCGTTCGATTTCAGCAGACAATTTCTGTACAAGTGGACAGTCAACTGGCGCTTCGTGGATGAAGTCACGTTCCTATCTCGGCGCTTCGCCAGATCGCTGCTTGTGCTCCACGTTTCGCTGCTATCTATTTTGGCGAACATGGGTATCGGCAAGCAGTTCACGCCGCGCTCGGCAACGAGGATCGTCGCTGTTGCCAATCTGATTGGCGTGCTATGTGCGCGTTCGTTACACTACCAATTTTACTCGTGGTTTTACTGGACGGTGCCGCTGCTGCTCGCCGATTTGCCGTTAATTTTTCTTGGCCTGTGGGCCTTATTGGAGTATGCATGGCTAGTGTTCCCGTCGACCAACATCTCGTCAGGCCTCAACCTTGTTGTGCTGAGCTTCCTGGTTTCTGGTGGCCTCCTTGCTGTGAAAAGGTCGCCGCGAAGGGCCGCCCCTGCTCGGCGGGTTATTGCCAACAAAGGCGTCAAGACAAACTGAGATAAGGCAAAAGTTCTAATATACGATTCATTTTAAATATAAGGGACGACCATCGACTGATGTTTGGCCCTGAGGCGTACTAATATGTTGCATTCATAGGCGTGACCGCTGTGTTGGTAGCCGCGTTCTGCGTAGCCGAGCTATCGGCGAAGCTGCTGCCTGTCATTGACTCGGTGGAAATAACTGCGCCTTTGGCGTTCATCGAGCTAGGTCCGAGAGCAAGATTGCGCAGCTGATTTACACTGTAAACGCACTTGTTGATGGTTTGTAGAAGCAGTGCTGGTTTTAGAGGCTTGCTGAGATATTCGTCCATCTGAGCCTGCATGCAGCGCTCGCGATCTCCAAGCATGGCATGCGCAGTGAGCGCAACGATAGGAGTCCGGCTGCGGATGTGGAAATTCTGCTTCTCCCACTCGCGAATGTGCGCCGTGGCCTCGAACCCACCCATCTCGGGCATCTGAACGTCCATTAGCACAACGTCGTAGCGCTTGCGCTTCACAGCCTCAAGAGCATCGCGGCCGTTCTCAACAACCTCTACGTTGTGCTTGTAATTCTCCAGAATGCGGACCGCTAGCTGCTGGTTAACGATATTATCCTCTGCCAGCAGAATATTGTACTTCTGAGCGCCGTCCTGGTTCAGCGGCGTGGCGCGGCTTTCCAGCGCTGAGCGCAGCACTGTGGCCAAATCATGGACAGAGCACGGGGTGTTGCCATATGAGGAGATACCCAAGTCCAGGCACATCTTCAAGTTGACTCGAGGAACATGGGGGCTCAAGAGCACAAGCGGAATGTACTTGAGGTAATTCAGAGTCCGCAACTTAGTGGCCACATCGAGGGTATCGACAACAATTGTATCAAATTGGTGCTTGCTCTTGTCCTCACCCAAAGGCGAAGACTCGACGCTGTTAGCAAGAACGCACTTGAGATTTAAGCTGGCCATTGCCTCAACTATACCTTGAGCATCTTCATCAGAGTGCACTGTATTGATGAATAAGACAGAATGGCCCTTGAACGGTGACAAGCTTTCAAGCAACGCACGCCATGCTGGGATCGTGGGCTTGAGAGCAATGGTAAAGTAGAACTTGGAGCCCTTACCGTATGATGAGCGTACCCAGATGTCACCACCCATCAGATTGATTAGACGCTTAGAGATCGACAGACCAAGACCGGTGCCGCCAAATTTGCGCGTCGTAGAGCCATCTGCCTGGCAAAAAGTGTCAAAAATGACATCCAATTTGTCATTGCGGATACCGATACCGGTATCGGAGACGCAAAACTCAATCATCATGTCGCCATGCTCATTGATGGGAGGAGTAGCTTTGCAGACACTCAGGACAACCTCACCACTCTCTGTGAACTTGATGGCATTACCTACCAAGTTGAGGATGACCTGACGCAAGCGGAAAGAATCACCGATTAGGCTGTCAGGGAACGTGTTGTCAACATTGTACAGCAGAACAAGAGGTTTCTCGTTAGCCTTGACAGCTAGTGTCTTCAGCGCCCCGAACACTGTACCGCGGAGGGAGAATGCAATCTTTTCAATCGTCATGCGGTTAGCTTCAATCTTGGAGATATCCAAAATATCATCGATGATAGTCAGTAGAGAATTTGCGAGATTGTGCACAATGGACAACATTTCACGCTGATACTGAGTAAGTTCAGTGTCGAGTGTGAGCTGTGTCATACCAATGATACCGTTCATGGGTGTACGAATTTCATGTGACATATTAGCCAAAAATTCGGACTTGGTTCGATTTGCCAGCTCGGCAGCTTCACGCGCAGCAGTGTTACGCTGGATCGACTCTCTCAGATTCAGCACCATCTGATTGATCTTCGTCTTCAAAGCGTCCATCTCACCTGAAGCTTCGACAGTGATGAACCGAGTGAAGTCACCGTCCGTAGCGGCGGCTGTAATCTGCGCAAATGCTCGCACTTGAGTTGTAAGATTAGCAGCCATTGTGTTGACGTTAGTCGTAATTTCTTTCCACAAACCGTCGACATCCGAAACCTGTGCCTGAACACCAAGTTTGCCATCAATACCGACATCCTTGGCAACACGCGTTACTTCTGAGGCGAAAAGTTGGAGTCGATCAACCATCTTGTTGATGGTAGACTTCAATGCCAGCACCTCACCCTGAGCATGGACCTCGATCTTCTGCGAAAGATCACCTTGAGCGACAGCAGTTGTGACATGAGCGATTGAACGCACCTGTGTTGTCAGATTAGAAGCCATGAAGTTTACGTTCTCCGTGACCTCTTTCCAAGTACCTTCGACATCCTGAACACGGGCTTGACCACCGAGCCGACCCTCAGTGCCGACACTACGGGCCAGCGTCGTGACTTCTGTAGCGAAGTTTTGAAGTCGATCGACCATCTGGTTGATGGTTGACTTGAGACTCAGAAGCTCGCCCTTGCAATCAGCCGACACTTTCTGCGAAAGGTCACCCTGAGCAACAGCAGTGGTAACTTTGGCTATGTTACGCACTTGATCGGTCAAATTGGAGGCCATGGCATTCACATTATCCGTGAGCTCTTTCCAGATACCTTCTACGCCTGAAATGCGTGCCTGCCCACCAAGTCGACCTTCAACACCAGTCTCGCGAGCGACACGAGTAACCTCGAAGGCGAATGTGCGCAGCTGGTCTACCATTGTATTGATAGTCTTTTGCAGCTCCAGAATTTCACCCTGGGCATGGACGTTGATTTTTCGAGATAAATCACCTTGCGCGACTGAGCGAGTGACATCAGCGATTTCACGGACTTGATTTGTGAGATTAGAGGCCATGACGTTGACATTGTCTGTCAATTCACGCCAAACACCAACAGTGCCATCGCCTTCGGCTTGGCCACCGAGAGTACCGCGGGCGACCTCGGTGGCCACACGCGTGACCTCTGTGGCGAAACGCTGAAGTTGATCCATCATCGTATTAATAGTGTTTTTGAACTTCACGATATCGGGGTCCAGTTCTTGGCCATGGATGGTGACTTTCTTGGAAAGGTCACCTTGAGCGACGGCAATGACGACTTCGCCAATCTCCTGTAATGCCCTCTGGAATGCCCGGTTGGCGCTCTGAGACTTTACCAACTCACGGGCCAGAGTAGCCGCATCCAGTGGCAAACCTTCCATATCAGGGAGGGAAGAAGTCAGCTGGTGAACAACGGTCTGAGCGTCAGATAGCCTGGTCTCAAGCGCCGTGGTGGTCTGCAACTGGTTCTCGATATCCGTCTGTTGACGTTCAACACGGTCGTACAGCCGAGACCACTCGTGAGCATTCCACTCGTTCACCTGTATCTGAGATTGCAGGCGCCTCAGGGCTGTTGCGAGCTGAGGGCACGCTCCCGAGCCCAAGTCAAAAGAGGTGGGAAGGTCATGGTCGCAATAGGCATTGATACGCTCTGCGAGGTACAGAGGGGACCACTGAACTTCGGCCATATTGCAGAACTTGAAGTCAAGAGCTAATTAGCGGTATTGACGTGCGCTTGGAATAGGCCAGTAAGTCTCAAAACTACGCACGGTAGAGCCTGGGAAATAAATATGATAACACGACTGAGCAGATACAGCGGCGGAAAAAGAACGTCAGCACGCGTAAATGTGTATCGCAGGCGCGTGGATTTGATAGGGCGTAGATCGGGGAGAGTGAAGCGTAGGTGCGAAAGAACGTCCCCTGAACTTCCATGTCCCAAATTAGTGGCATAGGGGGAACGCACATGATATCAGGGCTGGGGGCGGGGTCGACAGGTAAGACTATAATCTAGATAGCTAGCCATTGTATGGAGCATTAATACGTACGTGCCAAGGTAAAAGCTGATACAGGGCGGTTAACATAGGGATCTCAGGAGTATTCGCTTCAGCAGAGCTCGTTTGTAAGAAATGGCGTGCGGCTATCCTGCAGCTCACCTCACCAAACCCCTACCCTGGGGAAATCACTGCATCGCGATTTTTTGTGTCGATTAAGCGCTGTCCTACATTAATGGTGAACAAAATTGGCCTGACGTATAGATTCAGACAGACTGTGCTCTGTCAGCCTCTGTCCAGGGCTGGCTTCCGCTGGAGATTGCTTACCTCGGATTAGGACCCTGCGTCGTGACGTCACCGATATCGTTGTTGTGCCGCGTGAGCCGCCAAGCTTGCAGGCGGCGCTTGCTTGGACGAAGCGCCTTTGGTGCCTTCGGCCTTGACATTATGCCAAATCTCAGAGTTGTAATCCCACAAATGCCTACATCTCGAGCCGCCATTCAATCCATATCGGGGTTGCAGAGTGTTCCTGCATTCGAGAGGCTCGGGTAGCGTCTAGGCGCAGAGCTGAGCCTTTGAGGTCCCAAATTTAGGTTGCGTCAAGCCGCGGCGCTACAGGAAGCGCCGACGTCGGCCTCTAATACCATTACTGACAGATTATCTCAGCACGTGGTCACACCCAGGGGCTGGGGATGCCACCCCTTACCCTCGTGTTTATGAGTTACCTAGAATAGTTGTCTTAATAAAGAGTGCGATCCGGTCTTGTTTCTGACAAGACTATTGTAAGTGGTACCTGATTTAGTCGAGACACTATGAGCGAATTGCGCCAGAGGTACGCATCCGCCGGCCAAGAGCACGTTTACGCTTTTTGGGACCAGCTCTCGCAAGAGCAGCAGGCCAATTTGGAGAGCCAGCTAGCCCAGATCAGCCCAGAGGAGGTCAACGTTTATGCGAAAGCCGCGGATGCACACGACGAGGACCAAGCAAATGTCCAGCCTTTACCCGAGGAGGTTACCGCGAGTATGATTGCCTCATCTGCAGACGAGATCTCTGCATTCCGGGCCGAAGGTTTTCGGCAAATAGCCGCTGGGGCTGTGGCCGTGCTCCTTCTTGCAGGCGGCCAAGGCACCCGCTTGGGGTCGTCAGCACCTAAGGGATGCTACGACATTGGCCTTCCGTCACACAAATCATTGTTTCAGCTACAGGCCGAACGCATTGCCAAGGCCGCAAGCCTGGCCGGCAAGACTGCCGGTCGCCCGAGCAGAATTCCGTGGTATATTATGACATCAGGACCGACTCGTGCGGCAACTGAGCAATTCTTCAAAGAGAATGATCATTTTGGTCTGCCCAAGCAAGATGTGATTTTTTTCGAACAGGGCATTCTCCCTTGCTTAACCACAGACGGCAAGATTATTCTAGAGTCCGCCGACAAAGTCGCTGTTGCGCCCGACGGCAATGGAGGTGTTTACAAGGCGCTTGACCAGGCTGGCGTGCTCCGCGACCTGGAGCGTCGGGGTATCAAGCATGTGCACATGTATTGTGTCGATAACTCGCTGGTCAAGGTGGCAGATCCAGTATTTATTGGCTTTGCAGCCCACCGCAAAGCTGACGTTGCAACGAAGGTAGTGCGTAAGCGTGACCCGACCGAGTCAGTCGGCCTCATCGTATCTAAAAATGGTGCCCCAGGCGTCATTGAGTACTCTGAGATCTCACCTGAGCTTGCGTCGGCAGTGGACGCTCAGGACCCAGACCTCTTGAAGTTGCGCGCGGCAAATATCGTCAACCACTACTATTCAACCGATTTCCTACTGCGCACGCCGCAACTGGCGAAGTCCTTACCGTTTCACGTGGCAAAGAAGAAGATTCCGTTCGCCGATCCCACGACCGGTAAGACGACAAAATCGGAGACACCAAATGGCATCAAGCTCGAGCAGTTTGTGTTTGACATTTTCCCCCAGGTGCCGTTCAGCAAGTTTGCATCTCTTGAAGTAGCGCGCCAAGACGAATTCTCGCCTGTCAAAAACGGCCCAGGCTCGAAGACCGATTCTCCCGATACAGCGCGTGCCGACCTACTCAAAGAGGGCGAGCGCTGGCTCGAGGAGGCAGGCGCTAAAGATGCGCATCCTATTGAGATCGCGCCTGCCATCTCGTATGCAGGGGAGGGCCTTGAGCCCTTCACAACCAAATCCGTTGGTGATTATCTCGAGTGAATATAAAATTATAGAGCGGAAGTCATTGTAGACACACTAACAATCCGTGAGAACAAAGGACGGAATTATGCAAAGGTTGTATTAAATAGAGGCCTAGGGCTGCAAATTGACAAATGCAGCGCTAGATGATGCGTAAAGCGCCAAGACGGCACATATCGACTGAACAGATCGTTCAAGACCGATTAACGGTAAAGTCGCGTCGGTCAACGTAAGTCATCACCGCTTGGCCATCATATTGGCAATGTATTCTTGAATGAACTTATTTTCGTTCTGTAGCCGCGCACAATTCTCCTTGAGCTTGTCCACGCTGTCGAGCAGAGTAGTAAGGTCTTCCTGCATCTTTAGCGCATTACTCTTGAGACCGGTCTTTGGGTCTGATGCCAGCTCCGCGGCGGCGTCGCTCATATTGTGTCAACCCGCGTGGACTAAAGCACAAGCAAGCGCCACGCCGGAGATCTTAGGATGTGTTCTGAATCCGTCCGTGAGCTCAGCTTCCTCCCACTTATATTTGTAAGTCGAGGTGTGCATGGACGCATAAGGCAGGCGGGGGCGGGGACGGGAGATCAGACGAGATTTCGTTGACGTCATCGAGGGAGGACCCCTGCCGCTTCCTTCGCTGGCTCAACATTCCGCTTAGATCGCTTCATACAGAGATATAGGACTTTGATTTCACTAATGACATGACTTGATGAAGCGTTATTTTGGTGAGAAGCGACTCGCCTTATCTTGGCGCGCGCCCAGGTTCTACCCTATTCTGCAGCTGCCGAGCCGAATCTTGCTGCACCTGTCAAAGCAGAGGGCCAGGGTAAAGCACATATGCTCCCGTACACAGGCCATAGGCCGAAAACGCAGTGCTGTTGCCTCCGATTCAAACCGGGACCGAGTCAGACATCGTGCTGTAGCTGGCGGATGCGCCAGTTTCAGTGCTGCGGTCGGAGGGCCATTTCTTATGTGAACGTGGGGTGCCAGCCCAGACATAGCCTTTAACGTTGGCCATGCTAGACTACCACTACGTCAGCGTACATCTGGCTGCATGCAAATCTACAAAAACTGAGCTTACAGCATGCACGAAAATAAGCAGCCGCCGATGCATCATTGGCTTACTTTAAAATGATCGACGTGTAAAGATATCATCTGATGATAATGACTGCTAAATGTACCTAGTCCACTGCAAACACAGTATTTCGATTATAGGGCTGTAATGAGTTTCAAATAATGACGCATCAATGCACATGCAGTATGCGGCCGCTGGGTCGACCTCAGGCCGTGATGACGACTATGTCAGCGACAGGTTACCCGCTCGTTAGTGCCAGTTTGACGGAGGCCACAAATGCCCGCTAGAAAGGACAAGGCACCCGAAATGCCGACCGTTCCCAGTTGCCCGACCCTTCGCAAACTTTAAGAGCCCGGCCAGCGCGCGGCGATGACCCGGAACTTTTTGCTTCAGGCATCGCGTGCTGTGATGGCTGCTGCGCGACCCGTTGAGAGCACCGAGTGTATCCCCAGCGACACCTTCCATGCATATCGAACAATCATCTCATGCGAGCCGGAAGGCCTCGGCTCTAGTGTGCCTCGGTGGCGAACCTAACATCTCCGTGATTCGTGTAGACTATTGTATTTGCTATTTGTACATGCCCCTGGATTTGCACAATTATTCTCCTCGGGCCCAAAAAACCGCCCGTGTGCGCTGATTTAGCTGGCGCCAATTAGCCCTGCTCCTGCCGGGTGACCTGCAAGTGGTTAGGTGCCGAGCTCGAGGGGCGAGACATAACGGTGCACGATAGCGGAGGCAGGGTGGCTGGAAGCATGCTTGAGTGTGGCATCACGCGAACTTGTGGGGAGGTCTTGAATCATTGTGTAACCTCTGTGTTCACTTTTGGGGTTGCGTCCTATTTCAGCTAAGATACGAAGTTGGGTGCGGCAGAAAGTACATCGTCGCCCAGTATTCTTTCGCGTCGAATGTTCCCTCAGCGGATGCGCGTGTCGAAAACGTGCCGTGAAGGCAGCTCGAGCGGAAGAATGCCACGCAGGTCCTGCTGCATCACCTCAAGCTCGGATGTGGCCACTTCAATTGCGGATAGATCCGTGACGTTTTGTACGTCGACGTACGCTTTGCAAGTCCATGTCTCGCTCGAGTCGACAAGTTTTAGCTCAGGACCAGACTTCGAATTTTGAGAATCAGTTGCCGCCGTCTCGTTGGCGACGACCCAGGCCTGGAACAATTGAATGACGACATTGCGCCGAACCACTTCGTATCCTTTGAGCCAGAACTGTTTTTTATACTGATAGCCCAGCGCGCTCAGGGTACTGAACGGGTCACCCTCTGTGACGCGGGTCTGGAAGACCTGCTGGAGGATGACTTTCAGCCCGCGGCCAGCCTCGGGCACCTCTTGGACCTCGAGTAGCCATGGAGTTTCAAGCAGCTGAGGAATTGTGGCCGAGCTATACACTACCGCACCTGCTTCATGACTGCGGGCAAATACACGGTACTGCTCAATCTGATTAACTTCACCGGCAGCCAGCGTGGGTTTAAATGGGTTCGCGGGCTCCCACACTAGCACGGCCTCGTCTAATTCGCGTGGGGTCATGCCAGTAGTGGCCGCAAGCACCTTAAGCGTCATAGGCACCTCTGATGCGGCCACAGAGCCCCATAAAGAGAGCTGTTGGACCATGGAGCGCTAGAACGGGCGCCGGCGGCGGTTGTTATGCGCGGTAGGCTCAAACAACGACTGCCCGCTAATTTCCAGGGCCGTGTATCACGTGACTAAGAACGTGACGTGAATACTGCATGGGGCCACTTTCTCGAGGATCTCACCATGGAGAAACTTGCAAAACATATTCGACCTGCCAATTGTGCCCAAAAGGCTAGGACAGGGCCCTACACTCGGCCATGAGATAGATAAACCAAGCTGAGCCTTGACTGGCTCAGCTAGTCCTCTCCTACTCGTCCGTTAGTCACGCGCCACCGCGCGGCGTGGACCGTGCCCCAGCAGACGCGCCGCGCCCTGATACTGGCTTAGCCCAAGCCTCGCAAAGTGAAGTCTGCGGGGTCACCAGCCGCTGCTTTTGCCACCGCCCCCGATCTCTTCTCAAGCCAATATGCTCAATCCAAAAACGACTCATTACGAGTTCTCGGGCCCGCTGGGTGCCGTGTCCATCACGCTGGGCCTCGGCGTGCTGGTGAACGTGCTTCTGCTGGTGTGCGACGCCGAGTCATGCGCCATCCCGTGGTCGATGACGCCGCTGTTTCACAAGCTCCTACGCACGCCGCTCGTGTCGTGGCCTGCGTTCTGGGTCTACACCGCGTGGCTGGCCACGCTCGCTGTTCTCGACCGCGTGCTTCCTGGCCCGCATTTTAAGGGCCTACCGCTGCGGACGGGCGAGGTTCTCGACTATAAGTTCAATGGCCTGCTGCTCGAGATCTTATTACTGATTGCGATCGCAGCCCGCGCGTGGCAGACTAACCTGCAGCTGCCCGAGCTCGCATTTGTGTACGAGCACCTCCTTGAGCTCGCAAATGTGTCGTTGCTGTACGCTGTGGTCATCTCGACGTGGCTGTACGCGCGCAGTTTCACGCGCGACAGCAATGGAAAGGAGCGTCTGTTGGCACTTGGTGGTAACACAGGCAACACTGTGTATGATTGGTTTATTGGCCGCGAGCTGAACCCGCGCATTGGCAGCTTTGACCTCAAGACATGGCTCGAGATGCGGCCTGGCCTGCTGCTGTGGATGGTCATCGACCTCGCGATGCTGCACCACCAGTACTTGGCCGAGGGCCGCGTGACCAACTCATTGTTGATCGTCACGGCGTTGCAAACGTGGTACGTACTTGAGGGCATTGCGTACGAGGGCGGCATCCTGGGCATGATCGACATTGTGTACGACGGCCTCGGGTACATGCTTGTGTTTGGTGACATCACTATAGTGCCCTTCACGTACTCGCTGCAGGCGCGCTACTTGTCAACGCGGCCACGCGACCTGAGCTGGCCCGCCGTCTTTGGCATCGCTGCTGTCTACGTCTCTGGCCTGCTGGTGTTCCGCCTCTCGAACAACGAAAAGAATCACTTCAAGTCGGGGGACCCCTCGACCAAGCACCTTAAATACATCACGTCTGCTTCGGGCTCGAAACTGCTGGTTTCGGGGTGGTGGAGCGTGGCGCGCCACATCAATTACACCGGCGACTGGGTCATGTCGTGGGCGTACAGCCTGCCGTGCGGATCCGCCGTCGTGCCGTACTACTACATTGCGTGGTTCGCCGCGCTGCTTGTTCACCGTGAAACGCGTGACGAAGCCAAGTGCGCTGCCAAGTACGGCCCGACGTGGGACGAGTACAAGCGGCGCGTGCCGTACCGGCTGATTCCCGGTGTCTACTGAAAACAAAGTCTGTACATAGCGTAGTATGAAACTAATTTCAAATCATCAGGGCCTTGACGTCCTTGTTCGTTCGCGACAATCTCGCACGTCTCGGCGAGCCTGGCGGTCACTGGTCTTTCTTAGCCTGCAGCTCGGGCTTGAGATCGCTCAGGTCTTCGGTGAAGGCCACAATCACGTAGCCGACCAGCACCAGGTTGGCCACGCCAGCGGCAATGCCGCCCGACCAAATCGAGCTGAGGCCCAGTGCCTGCGTGAGGAAGAACGCAACCAGCGGCAAGAAGATCATGGCCAGCGAGAAGATGATGAGCTTCTGCAGCACAGAGCGGGGGATCTCGGCCATGGCAACGACGCTGGAAAGGCTGCGAGAGTCCGGTAGCGGGCCAAAATAAACAGCGGCTCCGGAGACGGTCGCTGAGAGCAAGTAGAGCGCGGCCGGCTGGGCGGATCTGCAACGGTGTGGCAGACGGCTTGGCCAGCTCAGGCAGGGCCAGCGCGGCATGTCAGCACCCACGCGCGAGCGATAAAACCCAAGGGCTGGGGCTCGCCGTGAATGGGACGGATGCGCGAGGGATATCTCTTCGCAGGGCCCAGCGTCTCAGCTCAGCTCAGCCCGCCCGTTGGGAGTTTCAGACAGTGGCCTCCCGCGCGCGCGCGCAGGGGAAGGCAGTGCGCACTCGAGGTGCGCCTTGACTCAGCGGATCTCTTCGTCATGAACCAGCCTGGATATCAGCATCCAGCGCGTGGGGCGC
>JANIVI010000104.1:0-19758 GCA_030555755.1 Wickerhamiella kazuoi | reverse complement strand
CACGCATTCATGGGTAGGGCGTATGCGGCCCTTAAGCAATTTGACCTCGCGGTCAGCCGGCCGGCGACGCCGCGCCGGAGACGCTCGAGGCCAAGCTCGCTGCGCGCGCGCAGACCGACCGCGAGGCGCGCTACGCCATCAAGCCGCGCGAGCCGGACACGCAGTACGTGACCCGCGGCAAGTACACGCTGCAGGACTTCCAGATCATGCGCACGCTCGGCACCGGCTCGTTTGGCCGCGTGCACCTCGTGCGCTCCGTGCACAATGGCCACTTTTACGCCATCAAGGCCCTCAAAAAGTCGCAGGTCGTTCGCCTCAAGCAGGTCAACCACACGAGCGACGAGCGCCGCATGCTCAAGAAGGTCAACTTCCCGTTCTTTTTGCGGCTCTGGGGCACGTTCCAGGACGTGAACAACCTTTTCATGGTCATGGACTACATCGAGGGCGGCGAGCTGTTTTCGCTCCTGCGCAAGTCGCGCCGCTTCCCGAACCCGGTCGCCAAGTTCTACGCCGCTGAGGTCGTGCTCGCGGTCGAGTACCTGCACAGCCAGGGGATCATCTACCGCGACCTCAAGCCCGAAAACGTCCTGATTGACAAGCACGGGCACATCAAGGTGATCGACTTTGGCTTCGCCAAAGAGGTCGAGGACGTGACGTGGACACTGTGCGGCACGCCGGACTACATCGCCCCCGAGGTCGTCGCATCCAAGCCTTACAACAAGAGCGTCGACTGGTGGTCGCTCGGCGTGCTCATTTTCGAAATGCTCACGGGCTACACGCCGTTCTACTCGCCGACCCACATGAAGACCTACGAAAAGATCCTCGACGGCCACATCCAGTACCCGTCGTACCTCCAGCCTGTCGTCGTCGACCTGCTGCGCCGGCTCATGACGAGCGATCTGACGCTGCGGCTCGGCAACCTCAAGGGCGGCGCCGCCGACATCAAGGCGCACCCGTGGTTCGCCGAGGTTGTGTGGGACCGCCTGCTTGCGCGCGACATTGAAACGCCATACGAGCCGCCGGTGCGCGCCGGCGCCGGCGACGCGTCACAATTCGAGATGTACCCGGAGGTAGAGCTCGATTACGGCGCCACGGGCGAGGACCCCTACGCGGCGTACTTTGTGGATTTTTGAGCAGATTTCGAAAAAAAAAAAATTTGTCAAGGCCGAGTCGCGCGCTCCCAAGGGTGGTCTGCTTAGCTTCTATATAATACAGTCGTGGGCCCCGGCCGGCCCGGAATAAATAATTTATACACGACGCAGCGACGCATGGCGGCGAGCGCGCGGCGCGCGCGCGGCGAGCGCGGCGGCCGCGGCGGTGGCCAAGTGCCGGATCAGGCGACGCTGCCGCTGCGCAGCGACAGGCGCGACAGCGATGGCGGCGCTGCGGCAGGCGGCCGCGCCGGCAGCTGCGTCAGGTCGACGTGCGAGGAGACGACCGACGGCGGCAGCGATGCAGGCGGCGATGTTGCGCGCTCGGCGTCGCCGGCGGCGGCCTCGCGCAGTGCGCCGGCCTCGCACATGCGGATGTTGCGGCCCCATTCAGACTTGAGGATCTGCTTGCCGGTGATGCGGCGCGAGGGCACGGGGTCAAGGATCGAGTAGATCACATAGACGCACTTGGATGGCGCAAGGCGCTCAATGGGCGCGTAGCCCTCGTCGGTCTTGCGGTCCTCGAGGTACTGCTTGTAGTAGTCGTCCTCGTCGGGCTGGGCCGTGCGCCACAGGTACGAGCCCGTGCGCATGACCATATAAATGACGCCGGTCGCCCAGATGTCAATGGCGCGCGGGTCGAACGGCTTGTTTTTGAACTCCTCGGGTGCAATGTAGGGCCCCGAGCCGTATACACCGCTCGACAGGTGGATCGACGACTCCCAGGCCATGCGGAAACACTCGCCGTTGCCGAAATCCGAGATCTTGCAAACGCCATCACGCGTCAGCAGGATGTTTTCCGGCTTGAGATCGCAGTGGGCAATGCCCATCGAGTGCATATACACCACGCCGCGCAGAATTTGCTTGAACATGCAGTCGGCCTCGGCCGCGTGCAGGCCCGTGCCCGTACTCAGAATGAGCGAGTACAGGTCGCCGCCCGAGCAGTACTCCATCACCTCATAGCAGCCGCCGTGGTCGTTCTTCATGAGGTCGAGGGTGCCGATGATGTTGTGGTGCTTGAGCGACGACGCAATGCAGAACTCGGAGGTCAGTCTTTCCTGGAAGGTGGCCTCCGTCTCGACGCTGCGCTTGCGGAATTCCTTGACGGCGTAGAGCAGCTCGCGGCCGCCTTCGATCTTGTGCGAGACGCGGACAACGCCGTACGCGCCCTTGCCAATGATCTCCTGGCACTTGCCGTACTTCTGGGTGAGCGACTGCGCACTGCGGAGGACGCCCTCTTGGCGCGGTCCGCCATAGTTGGGCTGGCCCTTCTTCTGTACAAGCGACGCGCCGTTCACGAGGCCCATTTCGACCTGCCCGGCCTCGAACTTGTTGACAAGGCCGGTCACGAGGCTGAGATGGTCGCCCGCGGGCGCTGCACTGGCAGCCGGCGGCTCTGCGCCGCGCGCAAACTCGGGCACCGCGGACACGGCGTCACCGCCGCGGTCGCGAACGAGCGCGTCGCGAAGCATGCGCGTGAGCTTCTCTTGACGGCGCGCGTTCTTGAGGTGGTGCAGGTGCCCGCCGTCCTCGGTGGGCTCGAACCGCACCATGCTGTGCCCGACGGTCACGCTGCCGCGGCGCTGCGATGTTGTGCGGCTCAGCGCCGAGCCGAGCGAGCTGACCGAGGCGTTAGAGCGCGCGACGCCAAAGCCCATGGGGGAGGTCGGGAGCGGCGGCACCGTGCCATTCGCGGACCCGGCAGCCGCGTGCGGCACGCTGTGCTCTAGAGCGGGCGTTGCGGCCGGTGTGGCGGCCGGCGTGGCCGCTGGCGTGCTTCCCGGAGTCCCCGCGGGGGTGTCGGCCGGAGTGCCGGCTGCGGGAGTGCCACCGGGCGTGCCAGAGGGCGTCGCACCAGGCGTGCCGGCCGGCGTGCCCGCGGGAGACCACGCGGGCGTACCCGCGGAGGCTACGCGGCTGCGCTGCGCGCTATGGGGCGGGCTGGGCGCCGCATAGCCGTCGGGTGCGGGCGTATTCGAGCCTGAGCGGTGACGGCCGCCGAAAAGTGACTTGAGATTCGGCATGCACTGAGATACACGCGCGCCCCGAGGGTGCGAACGGTGCTGGGGGGCGAGTGGGCGCTACGGGCCGGGGCGGACGGAGGAAAAAAAACCTGCCCGTGCCGGCGGGACTGGCGGCCCTCAAAAACCCACGCAAATTGCAGCTGACTCACCGTGTGTGTGTGGGGGGCAGCGGCGGCGGCCGCGGCGGCAGCCGCCTCGCTGACTGCAGGGGTGGGGCGGCGGCCGGGCGGCGTCCCGGTTTCGGGTGGGAGGGCAGAGCAGGAGGGCGTGGGCTTGCGTCGGCAGCCCCCGGCAGTGAGTGCCCCCTGCCCCTGCCGCCTGGGTAAGCCTGCAGCAGCCGTCGCAAGCCGCCTCGCCTGAGAAAGGGCCGCCTTAGCGGCGGGGCTGAGGCGCCTGCGAGCGGTCGCGTGCGTGCGCAGGCGTGCGTTTTGCGGGCTTTTG
Source organism: Wickerhamiella kazuoi (assembly GCA_030555755.1). NCBI lineage: Eukaryota > Fungi > Ascomycota > Dipodascomycetes > Dipodascales > Trichomonascaceae > Wickerhamiella > Wickerhamiella kazuoi. The sequence goes on along the minus strand of JANIVI010000104.1, from coordinate 16,142 downwards.
CAGTGGATGAAATTAGTGCCTATGCGGGCCGTATGCATTAAATTAAATAGTGGAGGCGTGCAAAGCGCGATGCGGCAATTGCGCAGCCTCGCATGGGGGGATGCCGGGGCGCATGTATCAGAGAAAGTCTCACCGGCTGGGGGTGCGCCGCAGCGGGGCTCAGTAGGGAGCTATGGTGGGGCGCCCCGCCGGCTACCGCTCGCGGCGCGGCGACGGCATGCGTTTCGGCGTCGCCGGCCGCGAAAGCTCGGCACGCGGGGTCCCGGGGCGCAGCTCGTGCAGCTCGTGAACCTCGTGGACCTCGTGGACCTCCGGGGCCGGCGCCTCGGCAGGGAGCTCAGGCGAGTCGCGGCGCATGTCGAAAATGGCCTCCTCGTCGAATGCCGCCGCGTGTTGTGTCTTGGGCAGCGCTGGCTTGAGGCCAAACTCGACGTGGTCGTACGACCAGCGACCAAACTTGCCTGGCTGCACGCGCGGCTTGATGGTCATGGCCACTAGATAGTACACTGTCAGGCTCAACACGGCGCCGCCGATCAAGTCGACAAAGTAATGGTGCGTGAGGTACATGGTGGACCACCAGATCCACATGACGTAGGCGGTAAAAATGGGGGCGGCGCGCGGAAACAGGTCGGCCATGAACAGCGCCTCCATAACCGCCGAGCCCGAGTGCAGCGACGGGAAGGCGCCAAACACCTGGGGCGACGCGCCGAACGAGTCGCCGTACAGCTTGAAGCCGATGATTTCGTCAACGCGGGCAAGCCCGCCAGCCGAGCCGGGCATGCCGTAGTTGGCCTTTTCGAGGCCGTGGATGATGCGATACCACGGCGGCGCGTTCGGGAACAGGATCTGCACAAGCAGGCCGATGATATTCATGTAGCCAAACGCGAACATGAACGAGCGCAAAAAGTACGGCGGGCCAAACAGGAAAAACAGCAGGCTGACCACGAACGGCGCGCCGTAGTGCGCGAGGCCGTAGGGGAGCCACGCCATGATGTCCTGGGCGGAGGTCGGCGACGACGCGAGGACTTCGCTGAGGTTGCCGCCGTACAGAATAGCCTCGAGGCCGGGCAGAACACGCACGTAGATCGACGGGCGCCACGCCGGCGGGATGTAGCGGCACGAGTAGAACAGAATCAGCCACGCGCCGGTGGGCAGGAAGTGCCGCCAGAACTGCGAGAGCGCGGGCACAAGGCACGCGTACAGGAGCGCCAGCGCGATGGCGAGGCGCACCAGCGGCGACGGCTTCTCACAAATGATGAAGCAGAACAGGAGCAGCGGGATGAGCAGCACATACTGCAGGTCAAGTGCGCGGAAGCGGTGCGCACGCAGGCGCGCGACACCGTCGCGCAGGCTGAACGAGCCTTCCAGCGCGAACTTGATGCTCCCGGACGGCGAGTCCGCCAGGAACGCCCCGCGCAACTGCCGGAACACCATTTAGGGGTGGGCAGTGTGTCGGCGTCGGCGGCCCGGGCCGTGTTTTTTCTGCCGGGAGAAGCGCGCGCCCCCTTGCCCTGGTGCCCTGGATCACGCAGGGGAGGAGGGGCGCGGGCTGGGTGCGTCAGGTAGAGAGACTGCTGCGGCAGAGCGGGCGCGCCTCTGCGCGCACCCGTGCCGGCGCCTGATTCTTCTACAATATTTTAACCGAGTTCTATCAATGATGCTGGAATGCTTCGCAAAGGCGGGGACTGCTACCGCTAGAGCTTTTTGGCAAGAAGGTATACCGAGTTCCAGCGCACGGTGACCTCGTCGTCGAGGCCCAAACCCGTTAGCTCGGAGATCTCGCCAAGACACAGCGCCACCGGGTCGGCTTCGGGCGGCGTGTCGGGATGCGCCTCCCGCCATGAGTGGTACGACGAGGCTGTGCGCATGTAGTTACCGATCTCGCGTAGCAGCGCTGTCTGCGTGATGTCTAGGGGCTCGGAGCCCGGCTTGGGGTCGGCGGTTGCCGCGAGCGTGTGGTGCTCGACGTCGCCAAACGCCGCCGGCAGCGGCAGCAGGTCACGGTAGTTGTTCCCGAGGATCTCGCGGCCGCGCGGCCAGAATGAGCCGAGAAACTGCGGGTCGTAGTTGTACTTTTTGACAATGTCGAGCACGCCAGGCGCCGCGCCGGCAATTGCAAAGTCGGCGTAGCCCCAGATGGCGAGAGTGCCACCGGGGCGCAGAACAGTCGCGACCTGCTCGAAAAAGTCCGGGTAAGTGAACCAGTGGGCGGCCTGTGCCGCAGTCACGAGGTCGACAGTGCCGGGCCTGAAATGCTTGACGAGCGCCGTGTCGGGGCCCTCGACAAAGCGAACGTTCTCAGGCGGCCCACTGCGGCGGCCCTCGGCGACCATGACGGCCGAAGGCTCGAGCGCGGTCACCTGCGCGGCGATCGTGGCGACCTGGCGCGCAGCCTCGCCGGGGCCGCTGCCCACGTCGACGGCGACCCCAATGTCGCCGGCGCCGGCGCCGCCGCGCTGCGCGTAGCCTTTCAGAAAATCGAAAAACGCACGAGGATAAGTTGGCCGCAGCGCCAAGTATTTGGCCGCGTCGTAAGTGCCTTTGGCAAAAGTGCTCATCTCGGTTATAGGGACCCTTAACAAGATGCTGCCCCGACACTGGTTGTGCGTGCACGGCTGGGAGCTTTAAGGTGTGGGGTAGCGCGCGGCCTGTGGCGTAGGCCGAGGTGACGGCTGCGCCGGCCTCGGCCCCGAGATTCGCAGCTACGGCTCCGGGGAAGTTGAACCTGAGGGATTGGTGTATCAGTTAGCTCAAGAGCGCGCTATTCTTCTAAATAAGGTACGCTAGTCCTCCTCGTCGAACACGGACGAGCCGACCGAGCCCGCCAGCGAGCCGGCACGCACGCCCTGCAGCGACGACGAATTCGAGCGGCGCCGCTGGTGGTTGAAGTTGAACTGGCCGCTTGCTTCGACGTCGTCTATGGCGTCGAGCTCGGTGCCCCAGTTCCGGCGGCCGGCGCCGTTCTTTTTGACCTTGTTCGGGTCCTCGTAGGCGAAGCCGTGCTTGCCAAAGTACTTGGGCAGAGTCTCGCTGCCAGACGACGCGCGGTGGGTCCGAGCCATGGTGCTTAACTCAAAAGTCTGTTCGTGGTGTTGGAAAGGTGCTTTGGTCTCCGTGGAGATGGTTGGCCAGGCCAGAGGGGGTAGCCTGTTTATGTACTTGGGCTGCAGCCTGCATGCGCCCAGGCCCCGGCCGTGCAGGCGAGCGGCACGAGCGGGGACACCGCCGGGGAGTAGCCGGTGGCGCGATAAGCCTTATTGGGGCCCCGGTCCCTGAGCGGCGTATACAAGGCTAAAGTTCAGACTTTCTTTGATTAACTAGCATTTTTACCGGGCATATGAGGCTGCTCAGATACCCCCCGCCGTGGCCTCCTAGCTGTCATGCACGATCATGTCGCGTGACCCCACACACAGACCTGTGACGTAACCCCAGGCGGTTGGGCGAGCGATAGGCGACAGCGCCGGGGGCGCAGTGTCTAAGGTTCCCTGGCCTAGTAAACGAGTATCCCTTGCACCGCGTTGCGTATTTTGGCGCTGTTTACGACGGTGTCGAGCGGGGCAGGTGCAGGGCGGCCCCCGCGCCAAGTTCCAGCTCATTCGATGCTGGCCCAACAGACTCAGTCATGTGAGGCTGCGGCAGCCGATCAGCAATAGGCTGCAGCCTGGGCGCCGGTTGGCACCGGCCACGTTGGCGACACACGTTGACCACGACCGGCTTGTAGAATAGTGACTGCAACCTCGTGAACGACAATTGCCATAATACCCTGGCTTGCAGGACTTGAGCTTCCCCGCAAGATTCCACTATAGTCGGCGCTAATCGCGTGCTCAATGCATTGCGCCTAATTGCGAATTAGCGGGCGCACCTTCGAGGTGGTGTCAATTGTTCAATTAATGAGCATTGGCGCAGCGCCAAATTGCCGGGATCGAGCCTTGCGCAATGTGGCCGCGCCGATGGCGCGCGCTGCTGTAGTGGGCGACCCCGAGATGCCGCAAAGTATCAGCCGCCTCTGTGTCACCAAAAATATAACATTCTTTCAGGGTAGAGTTGAGAGCTTGCCATTATTATAGTATTTACCGGTCAATTATTTCCCGCATTGCGCCGCTAGCTCTTACAGGGGCCCCTTGTAGACCCTTGCTCCCCCGCAGACCCCAGGCGCCCTCGCCCAAGGGTGCCCTAGTGGATCGCATCCCCCTGGCGATCGCGACGCGGCAAGGCCCGTGCTAGCACGCATGTCGTCTTACTCACCCTCCCGCTATCGGTGCCCATGTCACCGTGGGAGGAAAGACGTGCCCAGCCTCAAAGGGACAAAAGGGCTAGGGCCGGGCCCCCGGCTGCGTAATTAACCCTTGGCGGTGCGGTTTTTCTTAACTATCTCTCTGACCTGTCCGCCGCGCCCGCCACCTAGTTAGCAAGTGCTAATTTCGTGTGCTATCATCGCCCGTGCATAGTAGAGAAGACAAAAAGGCCAAAAACAAATGGTTGAGACCGTCCGTGCACTTATCGTCGTGTCCACGGACCTAGTGGCGAGTCCGACCCGTATCGCGGACCTCAAAGCTCAGTATGCAGGCTATGATGTCCACCAGCAGCTTGCTGAGCGCCTTGATGAGCGTGCTGTTCAACTCCCGCCGTCGCAGTTCGACGTTGTCCACGTTGCAGCTGGGAACGGCCCTTTGACTTTGCAGACACACACTCTTGATGCCCTCTACGACACGATGAAGCCTGGTGCTGTTTTGGATGGTGATCTTGACACAGCACTGCGGCCACTGCTGCTTATTGCCGGTTTCACGCTGGTATCTGCTGCAGGAGCAGATACCGCTGGAAAATGGCAGCGCCCTCTGACGCCAGTAGCCGGCGGGGCTGCCAGCGTACCGCTCTCCGTCCCGTTGCGCAAGCCTGGCGGTACTGCGCCTGGCAAGAAACGCACACTTACAAAATTCAAGCGTGCGCCTGCTGTCACGACATCGCCCCCAGGTGATAGCAGCGACGATCCTGCGGGCGAGCCGCTCACCCCGCCACTATTGTCCGACCTCAGTATGGGTGATGGCGGCGCTGCGGGCGACCTCATCAACGAAGATGACCTCGTTGCTGATGGTAGTGCGCCGCCGGCGTTCCAGTTCCCTGCCAAATGCGACCCAGGCCCTGGGCGCAAGCGGCGGAAGGCGTGCAAGGACTGCACGTGTGGACTCAAAGAGCTTGAGGAGCAGGAGGAGGATGCGCAACGGGCGCGACAGGCAACGGTTGTGGCGCTGAGCGCTGACGACCTGGCCGAAATTGATTTCACGGTGCCTGGCAAGGCCGTCGGTGGTTGCGGAAGCTGTGCGCTTGGCGACGCTTTCCGCTGTGATGGCTGCCCTTACTTGGGTCTGCCGCCATTCAAGCCCGGCGAGGTGGTATCCATCGACCAGTTTGGCGATGATTTCTGAGTCCACTGTGGTCACGCTCTCGGTAGCCCTGCGCGCGTGCCTCCCCTATTTATTTCTTAGTATACTATAGCATTCCGCGCGCGGTGGCTGTTCTGCGCGCGGCCCTTTGACATTTTGTGTTTCTGTTCGGTCTCGAGGCGGCTCTTTGTGGTCCTTGCCACAAAATACGCTTGTTTACGCTCCGTTGTGGCGATGCTGGGCTTGGCATTACCTCGCTCAAGTCGTTTGCCGGCTTGTCGCTTCCCCCACCTTAGTAACTCGACATGCTCAGGGGAGCGCTGCGGGCGGTGCCGCGACAGATAGTTGCTGGGCCGCGCAATGCACGCGGGCTCACCAATTTCTACGACATATTCCCAAAAACGTTCCCCAAAGGCAAGCCGCCGGGTGGGCCATTTGCCGTTGACGCGCGGGCGCTGCGTCAGGAGTACCTGAAACTGCAGCAGAGTGCGCACCCAGATGTGGCCGGGGCCGAGGCGGCTGCGCACGATGCGGCGACGCTGAGCACAGCGTACCGCGCGCTATCTGACCCGCTACTGCGTGCGCAGCACGTGCTTTCGCTCAATGGGGTCGATCCTCTGTCGGAGGCCAAGACACTGCAGAACGAAGACCTTCTGATGGAGCTGATGATGATCCGCGAGGAGGCGGCCGAGGCCGACACAGACGAAGAGCGCGCGCAGATGACCAAGGCCAATGAGGAGCGTATCGCCTCTCGAGTCGCCGCAATCGACGCTGCGCTCGTCAAGGGCGACCTCGAGACTGCCCACAACGCCACGATCGAGCTCAGCTACTGGGTCAAGCTGCGGGGAACGCTGCGCGGCGACGATAATCAGTAAACTAACAGGAAAACTTATCATCGGAGATTCAGGCGCTGCTGCGCCATTACCGGTTAGCACGACTAAAGTACATAGTAATGACACCACTTGACTGCACCTACCCTCAAATTCCGTATGCAGTCGTCTAGATAGATATATGTACGACCCTCGGGCCTATTATTTTTGTGCCCATAGTGGCGATGCGTGGGCAAATAATAAATATGCAATGTCGGCAGCGCAGCGCTAAGCGGAACGCTCGGCGGCGATAGCGCCCGCCACGCTTGGCGCTTTTGCTCCCTCAGTAGCCGCCCATGGCGGTGTCGTTCGGCCCATCGGCGGGTACGGCAGCACCCACGGGCGCTCCTGCATCGGGGTCAGCAGCGTTGATCTGCGCAGCGGCATCCACGTCCTCGCGCGGCTCACCCTCCTCCTCGAGGCGCTTGCTATCGGGCGTCATGCGCAGCCACTTCATGCGCGGGCCCGCACGGCTAACTTCGGCCACGCGAAAGCCGAACACCTTAAGCTGGAACTGATACTGCCGCAGCGGCACGCAGTCAGCCTCAATTTCAGGGAACATCTCAAGGAACATTGCCGGGAAGCTCGAGCTAAAGTACGCGCCATCGATCTGGAGGAACCGCGAGTTGCCGGGAACGTAGATGTCGCGACAGCACGGGCAGTACAGGCGCACTGTCTCGAAGCCTGGCATGTCGTGGCGGCCCATCGGAAGCACGCCGGTGTTGTGGCACAGGTAGCGCGGGCACGTACCAAAGTCGTGGCACTCGTACTTCTGCGCCATGGCCTGGAGACCTTGGCGCGTAAGCACGTAGCGCGCGTGGATAAGCCCATAAAGCATCTCACCAGACTGCTGGATCTGCGTGGCTTCGGCGAGCGGCCACGGCGCCTCGGGCTCGAGGTCGAGAATCAGCTCGAGTGCCTCCTTGTAGCGGGGCACCAGGCTGGACAGCCCCGTGAGGTTGAACTCGTCCTCTATGAAGTCCTCTGAGACTTCGCAGAAGTACTGGTGGTTCACCATACTCAGCAGCTGCGACACCCACGTCTCCCCGGAGCTGGAGAAGCTCTCATCGTCGGGAACCTCCTGGTCCTGCATCTTCGGGAGGGGGGTGGTGTGGGAGAGAAGCTGAAGTTGTTGGGAGAAGCGTCGTGTGACGTGAGCCGGCCAGCCCACGCAGTGGCGCAAAGCCGCGGCTCGGACCTAAGCTGGGAGATGGGAGCCCTGCTACCTGATCTGAGCTGGGCAGGGAGCGAGCCGGCTGGGCAGGGAGCCGGCAGGTAGCTGGCTGGCTGGCTGATTTTGCCTGGCTGTAGGTGGTGAGCCGTTGGGAGCCGAGAGGTGGGCGGCGGCGCGTCTAACTAAGGTGGGCCTGCCTGGCTGCCGGTGGGCTGGGGCCGTGCGCGCACAGCCCAGACGCCGCTTCTTTTCCCCACACCATGCTCGTGCTGCTGGCTCTGCTCACGCTTGTCGTGGCGACGCGGGTCGTCGGGTCGGTTTCGACGACGACGATTGCTGAGCGCCTGTGGCTTCTGTGGACGACGGTGTCGCCGAGCGAGTCCGTCAAGCTGCTGAACCAGAAGCGGCGGCGGCTTGTCGAGGTCCGCACCGCGCGGGCCAACACGAGCTCCAAAGACGAGTTCGCCAAATGGGCGCGCCTTGACCGCGAGCACCAGGCGCTCAAGACCGAAATCGAGCGTCTCAACCCCGTTGTGGCTAAAAGCCGCCTCGGCCTGCAGGCCGGCGTGCGCGTCGCCCGGTGGACGCTGACGACGGGCATCACGATGTGGGTGCAGTGGCGCTTCCGGCGCGTGCCGGTGTTTTGGCTCCCGCGCGGTGCGCTGCCCGGCGTCGTGGAGTGGTTTCTGGCGCTGCCGAGCGCGCCGCGCGGCTCGATCAGCGTCGCGACGTGGATTGTCGTGTCGGGGACGGCGCTCGACGCGCTGCGCACGGCCCTGGGCGCGCTGGCGCGCCGCGAGCGCGCGGCATGAGGGCGCCTCTGCTTCCCGTGATGCCAGCATCCTACTCGCTTTCGTCGCGACACTGCCCAACACCAACGCTCGGCGTCTCCGGGCGCCACCGCATCCACCATCTTACTTGCTTTAATTTTTTTAATCACTAACTGCCAAGTAGTTACTCGCCCTTCCAGGTGGGCTTGCGCTTCTCGACAAACGCGAGCATGCCCTCCTTCTGGTCGTGGGAGCCGAACAAGCCGTAAAAGTGGGTCTGCTCAGCGCGCAGGCCAGAAGCGAGCGGCATGTCGTACGAGTCGTTGACCGCAGCCTTGCCCGCCGCGACGGCGAGCGGCGAGAACGACGCGATCTCAGCCGCGATCTTCACCGACTCGTCGACAAGCGTCGCGGCAGGGAACTGGCGGGCCGCCAGGCCCCACTTGACAGCCTCCTCGCCGGAGAAGTTGCGTCCAGTGAGAATAAGCTCCATCGCGCGCGCCTTGCCGAGCGCCTTGGTCAGGCGCTGCGTGCCGCCGCCGCCGGGGATGACGCCGAGCTTGATCTCGGGCTGGCCCAGGACGGCCTTGTCGCCAACGTACATGATGTCGGCCATCATGGCGAGCTCGCAGCCGCCGCCGAGCGCAAAGCCGTTGACAGCAGCAATGATGGGCTTGCGGCGCCGGGCCACGTCGCCCCAGTGGTCGATGAAGCGGGTCGTCGTGGCCTGGCCGTAGGTGATGGTCTGCATCTCCTTGATGTCGGCACCGGCCGCGAACGCCTTCTCGCTGCCGGTGATAACGACGGCGTGCAGCGATTCGTCCTCATCGGTGCGGCGCAGCTCGGTGTTGATCTCGCGGATCAGCGCCGACGACAACGCATTGAGGGCCTTGGGGCGGTGCAGCTGGATCAGGCGCACGCCAGGCTTAGGCGTCGAGATCAGGATGTGCTCGTAGGATCCACCGGTGGCCATTGTTCGCAGTCCAAGGCGGTGGAGGCCGAAACGGTACATGAGACCGAAATGTGGAGGGGGAGGGTGGCTGCCTGCGGGGCATTGGCCGCCAAAATCCGGGGGTCCTTAGTCAGGGCTAGGGGAGAAGCGGGGAGCTGCCGAGGTGGCCATGCCATGAGCCTGAGTGGGCCTGGGCCACGCTCACTTGGCTCGGCATATTGGCAAGAGAGCGGGCTACGCCAAGAGGCTGCGCGCGTGCAGGCACCCCCGAACTCCCGGCGCAGCACGCCCCCGGGTCACTTTTCAGTCTGCGTCTAATGTCGTATCTTATGTACATCTCGCAGCCGCTTAGCGGCGCATCTGCTGCAGGATCTCGAGGCGCTGGCGCACGATGGGACGCTCCTTGGCAACGCGGACCTGCGTGCGCGCGGCCTCGGCGAACGTCAACGCGCGCACCTGCTCGGCAGTCGTGCGTGCCAGCTCGGCGTTCCGCTCGAACAGCTCAACGGCCTTGGCCGTCTCGGCCTGCTGCAGATAGAACTGCGCGAGCGAGCCAATTGCCACGTCGCTCAGCGGGTCGAGCTCGACAGCCTTTTTGCACAGCTCCGTCGCAGCAATTACGTCCTCGGGCTGGCCGCGCTGCGCGAGAGCAAGCGCCTTGTTGATCAGCGGCAACACGTTCATAGATGCAACCTTCTTGGCCTGCTCGATCTCGGTCGCCCGCTCGAACTCCTTGATCGCGCCGTCAACGTCCTTGAGATCAAGCAAAATCTCGCCGTAGTAGTTGTGCGCATTCGAGTTGTCTGGGTGCTTCTCGAGCAGCTTCTGGAATTGGCGCTTGGCCACCTCGGTCTTGCCCATGCGGTACTTGGTGACCGCGAGCTGGATGTGCGCAAGCAGGAACGAATTGTCAAGCTTGAGCGAAGCCTCGTACTGCTGCACAGCGGTGTCAAAGTCCTGCTGAATGAACGCCAGCTGCGCCAACTGGTAGTGGATGTCCGGGCACTGGGCGTCAAGTTTCTCGGCCTGGCGGAAGTCCTCCTGCGCCTGTTCAAGGTCGCCCTGCTCAACGTGCAGCGTCGAGCGCTTGATGTAGGCCGGCGCAACCGGGTGCACCTCGAGACTCTTCGAAATCGCCGCGAGCGCAGCTTCGACATCGTTGATCAGGAACAAGAAGGTGCCGCGGTACTCGAGCGCCAGCGCCGTCGCCTCGGCGAGCTCGGGTGTCTTGTTGGCCTTATAAGCGGCCTGCAGCTTCTCGGAGGCCGAGTTCAGGTACTCAAACGCCTGCTTGTAAGACTCGAGGTTTTCCTTGTCCATGGCATCGAAGGCGAGCTTGAGGTCGTACTCGCCGGTGCCCTCGTCAGCGTTCTCGACGATAGCGGGCAGCGCGCGCTTGTGGAACGCCGACAGGTAGGCATGGATGAAGCTGGGGCTGGGGAAGAAGCTCTTGGACGGGCCGTCGGGGAAGCGGTTGGCCACAATCTGCTGCGCGAGCTGCTCGAGCACACGGTCGACCGAGCGGCCAAGGGTCTGGTCCTCGAAGTTCGACAGAATGCACCCGGCGGTGAAGTCCAGCACCGCCTCATCAAACTTCTCGAGACTTTCGTAGGCAAAACCACGGCGGCTGTAGCCCTTGAGCAGGTCTGGCTTGAGCTCGAGCGCCCGAGACGTCTCCTCCACGACCTTCTGGTACTCATGCTGCACGCCGTACACGGCAGCGCGGTTCGAATAGTACAGCGGGTTCTTGTCGTTCAGTGCGACCGCGCGGTCATAGTGTTCGATCGCCCGCTCGTAGTCCTTCTGCGTGAAGCTGTAGTTGCCGGCCGCTTTGAACTCGTCGGCGAGCTCCTCGCGGTCCTTCTCGCTCAGCTTGACCGCGCGAGCGAGGTCATCAATGACGGGAAATAGGGGCCCGTCGGGGCCGTCGCTCTCCGTGGGGAACCCGTGGGAAAGCGTTGTCGATTTGCTGGCGGAGCTCGACTTCTTCTTTTTCTTATTCTTGGGCTTGGCGGCAGTGGACTCGCCGCCCGCGGCGGCGGCGGCGGCGTCACCAGTGGCGTTGCCAGCGGCGGGCGCGGGCGCCTGCGAGGCGTACCACAGCGCACCGCCCGCGGCGGCCGCAGCGGCCACACCGGCCAGGATCGCCAGCCGGTTGCGCTCGAAAAAGCTCGGGCTCGACATGATCGGAAGTCAAGTTTTTCAGATTATGGAAGCCGGCGGTAACTGCGAACGGCGCTTGGGAGATTCCGGGGGTGGCAAGTTTGCTAGTCTGGTCTGGTTGCGCGAGACGCGGCTTTATTACACCGAGCTAGGCGAGCCGGAATCACAACAAAATGTACATGATGAGGTTGCACTCTGCATATTTCAGAATCTAATTCGGCTCCAGACCAATCTTCAGTCGGGGCCAAGCGACTCTGCGTTAGGGCCGCTCGGTGAGTGCCCCACGTGACTCTGGCGAGGGCCGGCGGCGGCGGTGGGAGGTTTGTTTACATTTGCGAGGTTCCCGCAGGCCCGGCGCACTATCTTGCAGACAAAGGTCTCGTGGGCGCAGGCTACCCTCATCTTCTCGATCACAACAGTTGCGCCATGTCGGTATCACCGGCAAAGGAGCGGCTACCAGTTTCGCAGTTTGGCTCGTCGCCGTTTTCGCAAAAGTTTAACGGTATCGTGTCCGGGCTGAGTCCCAAGTCTTTCCGGTCCAAGACGCGGGCCCCTGTCGTTGACGACGGCGCTGATGCGCGCGACCTCACCTCAGCGCTTGACAACCTTCGTGTGTCTTCGACACTGACCGCTGAAGACCGCCGAGTGCTCTCGGACCCGAAGGTCTTGCGTCTGGCGAAGGTCACGCAAATGTACTTTTTGGAGAACTACTTTGACCAACTCAACTACATCAAGGCGCGTCGCGCGCGTCTCGATAAGATGAACAAAGAGACGCTTCCCAAACTGGCCACCGAAGAGGAGCGCGCACGTGCGACTCGTTCTTACAATGGACGCGAGCGTGCACTGCTGCGCAAGCGCCGGACCAAGCTCAACTACGGTGACTTTGATATTTTGACCCAGGTCGGCCAGGGTGGCTACGGCCAGGTCTATTTGGCCAAGAAGCGCGACAGCAAGGAGGTCTGTGCGCTCAAGGTCCTGAACAAGAAGCTGCTCGTCAAGCTCGACGAGATTCAGCACATCTTGACGGAGCGCGATATCCTTACGCAGGCTGCCAAGAGTGAGTGGCTGGTCCGCCTGCTATACTCGTTCCAGGACCCGGAGAATGTGTATCTTGCAATGGAGTTTGTGCCCGGTGGCGACTTCCGCACGCTGCTGAACAACACCGGCACGCTTAACGCACGCCATACGCGTTTCTACATGTCAGAAATGTTCATGGCGCTGGATGCGTTGCACCAGCTGAATTTCATCCACCGCGACCTCAAGCCCGAGAACTTCCTGATCACTGCCAAGGGCCACATCAAACTTACAGATTTTGGTCTTGCTTCGGGCCAGATCTCGTCCAAGCGTATCGAGTCGCTACGCCACAAGCTTGAAGAGGTGAAGGACATGGCCGTTCCGTACATGTCTGTGTCGGAGCGCCAGAACATCTACCGGACGGCGCGCCTCGCCGACATTGGCTACGCTAGCTCGGTCGTGGGCAGCCCCGACTACATGGCACTTGAGGTGCTGCAGGGTCACAGCTACGACTACACGATCGACTACTGGAGCATGGGATGCATGTTGTTTGAGGCGCTGATGGGCTACACGCCGTTTTCGGGCCGTACGAGCGATGAGACGTATGCGAACCTGCAGAACTGGAAGCGCTCGCTCCAGCGCCCTCGCGACGAGCACGGCGAGGCAGTGTTCAGCGACCGCACGTGGGACTTTATCCAGCGCCTGATCACGTCGCAGCGCTACCGCTTGCGCTCATTCAAAGAGATCGCGATGCACCCCTACTTCCAGGACCTGGACTGGCAGCGGCTGCGCGAGCAGCAACCGCCGTTTGTTCCCGACCTGGAGGGTGAGGACGATGCTGGCTACTTTGACGACTTTGACAACGAGGCGGACATGGCCAAGTACAAGGACGTGATGAACAAGCGCGCGCAGCTCGAGGGCATGGCCGAGCGCGGGCACATGCAGAGCCGCGACTTTATCGGGTTCACGTTCCGCCACGCGCGGCCGCAGCCCGAGCTGAACATGGGCACCGTGCGCGGCAGCTCGGACGCGCCGTTTGCGCTCATCATCTAATCTTTTTATTGCCCCGCGGGCCCTCTGCAGAATACACATTCCAAATATACTCACACACACGGACAAGAATAAATACAATAAATAGCACCGAGGAGCAGCCCGGCCTGCCTGCCAACGCGGCGGTTACTTCTCCAGCAACGCTGCGAGGTCGTCGAGAATGACCGCGGCGCGCTGCATGTTCTCGTTCAGCAGGGCGAGATGGCGGTCCCCGAAGATGCGCGTGCGCAGCACCTCCGGGTCCGAGACGCCCCACAGCTCCTTGTAGTGCGCGAGGCCGAGCTGCTGCTCTTCGTTGGCGATGGCGTGGGCGAACTCGACCTGGATCGTGCGCAGCGCCGCGAGCGTCTCGGCCTCCTCGGTCCCGAGGAACCCGTGGTTCTGGTGGATCTGCGCGGCGCGCTCGACGTCGCCCTGCAGCGCACTGAGCTCGGCCCACAGCCGGTCGTGCGAGGTTACCGACGGCTTGGCCTGCGGGATCTCGTCCTCGAGGTTCTCGAGGACCGACGCCGCGTCGGCGCCGTTGACGCTGATCTGCGATAAGCGCTCGGTCGTCGACAGTGCTGTTGTGGACGGCGCGGTGAACGAGTGCGTGGTGGCGCGCGAGGTGAAGGGCGCGAGGCTCGCGCGCGGGTCGCCGCCGCTCGTGCTGGGCGTCAGGTACGCCAGGCCGGCGTCGGCGGCGGCCTCGCCGGACGGCGCGGCGCCGGACGGCGCAGCGCCGTGCGGCGGCGGCGCCGGCGGGCGCGACGGCGGCGGGTCGTCGAAGCTGAACGACATGCCGAGCTGGATATGCTGGGTGCGTGGCGTGCGGCTGAGCCCGCGCGCGGTCCCAAGGCGGTTGATGCTCCGCTCGGCTGACGAGACAGCCCCCCGGCGGGGGCACTGTTCCCAGCCCGACGCGCGCGCGTGTCCCTCCCCGCGACGTTCGCTGCCCGCTGGCCCCTCCGCTGATCCATGCCATGGCAGAAGATCCTGTGGATTAAGCAGCCGTTTCCCGACAACTACGTCGATGCGACGTTTCTGTCGCAGCTGCGGCGCAACTGGGGCGTGCAGCGCTACGGCCTGCGCGACGTCGTCGCCGACTGGTCGCTGCCGCTGCTCAACATCGCGCTGACGGTGATTTTTGTACTGACGTTCATGAACATCTCTGCCGGGCGGTGGCCGCCGCAGGCGCCGCTGGCGGTGTCGGCGGCCGCGCTGCTGCCCGTGGTTTGGCGGTGGGCCGCCGACGGGCAGACGGTCGGGTCCGCCGCCGGCGTGGCCAAGGGCGCCGTGCTCGTCACGCTCGTGGTGCGCGCGCTCGCGCCCGTTTTCCTCTCGCTGACGCGCAGCACGTCGTCCGACTCGATCTGGTCGATCACCGCCTGGCTGTGCACAGGCAACATTCTGTTCGCGTCGCGCCCGTGGAAGCCGGGCTCGCAGGTGCTCGTGCTGTCGACGAACGTCGCGCTGTCGGCGACAATTGTGCTCGCAAGCCGCCTGCCCACGGCGACCGCGGTGTTCTACTTTATGATGTTCAGCATCTGCGTCTACGTGCTGCTGCCGACCGCGGCCCGCGAGCTGAAGGTGCTCGCGCCGCGCATGTACACGGCGATCGTCGTTGGCGCCGCGCTTGTATCGGACGTGCTCACGTGGCACGCGTTTGGCGGGCTGCTGCTGATGCTGTGGCTGCTGGCGCAGGCGCTCGTGCTGTTTGCGCTGCCGCAGCTGTTTTTGCTGCTGCAGAAGTATAAAGACCAAATCCAGGGACCGTGGGATCCCGCAAAGCCTCTTATCAACGCCGTGGCGGACTAGCCCGCGCGCTAGCTAGTTGAACTGCTTGTCGTATGTACATATTTACTCAGGCAAGACAGGGCGTGGCAGCTGGCCAAGTACCCCGAACGTCTGTCCGCCCACCGCTCTCCCAACGACTGCGGCCATATGTATATACCCACCGTTCTCCTAACGGCTGCGGCCATATCCAGATGAAAGCAAGACTTCCCGTCCGATCAGTCATATTGAACCATCTGAGAGCCTTACCAAGTATTGTAGTGGGAGACCATACGAGAACAGAAGGTGCTGCAGTTTTTGCTGCGCTGAACGTCGATTGGAGGGCTGGTTTTTTCGCTTGAGGAATGCTTGCGACTTTGCAAAAATCGGTTATCCGGTTTGCGACAAAGTTCCGCCACTTTTTTCGGTAGCTTTGTGTTGTTTTTGGTGTAACCCCTGCATAAATGCGTGCATCTACATGCCGAGTGCAGGCGCCCGCGCGCGTTGGCGGTGGGCAAGCCACGTGAGCCGACAGCCGCGGCCGCCCGCCAAGCCGGACCCTCAGGCCCCGCCGGGCCCCGCTGGGCCCCGTGCGGGCCCCTGTGCGCGCCGCTGCCGTGTGCATAGCGGCCGGGCATTTTCAGGGGGTCACGCGTGAAACGCTGGTGCTGTGCCCCTGCGTTGGTGCGACCGGGCCACGACGCCAGGGGCCCGCGCGGCCGGCCTGTGTTTCACTGCCGGCCGCAGCCAGCCAGCGCCCGGCGGCGGGCGAGCCTGAGGTAGCGATCTGCGGCGACCCTAGCCCCCGCGACGCGGTCGCGCCCAGACGCGTCGGTTAGGGTAGCAGCATATATACGCACGGCGGCGAGCCCGCGGGAGCTCAGGCCCCGATATGCCGCACATCCCGATCGGCCCGACGCGGGCGGTCGACGTGGTCGCGCCGTCGGCGGCGGACCGCGCGAGCTGGGACGCGCTGGACGCGCTGGACGCGCCGTGGCGCGCGGCCAACAAAGAAAA
>JANIVI010000103.1:0-19927 GCA_030555755.1 Wickerhamiella kazuoi | reverse complement strand
CGGCGCTCGCGCTCGGCCGCGGCGACCGCCGCCAGCCGGTCCTGCCGGCGCTGGGTCAGCCGCTGCAGCTGCGCGTCGACGCCGGCCAGCACGTCGCGCGTCTCCTCGAGAAACGCGAGCTTGCGCCGCCGCGCATCGCCGCGGTCCGCCACGAGGTCCTGCAGCGAGTGCGCGGCCAGCGCGTCGGCGAGGCTGCCATTGGCGCTGGCGTCGCCGGCGTCGCCGTCGTCGTAGTCGCCGGGGTCAACGAGCACAAACGACGCCGACGCCGCGCCGCCGAACGAGTCATCCCGCGCGCCCGCCTTGAGCAGCGCGCGCCGGCCCGCGACCGCGCGGCTCTGCGCGTAGTCCGAGTCCGAGTCCGAGTCGACCGATACCTTCATCCCGGCCGGGGAGGGTGTGCAGACGCAGGGCGCGCGCGGCTGGGCCGGTCTTGTCCCAGCAGGGCGAGGTCGGGGGAGGGTGGGACCGTGATCTCGCGGGCGGGAGCGGTGCGGCTGAAACAGCGCCGCCCAGCGCTAAAGTTTTGGTGCGTTGTGCGCCGGTCAGGAGCTTGAGCTATTTTTTGTGACTAGAAGCTATTTTTGAGATGGAAAAGCCTTGCTGTGGGGGCGGCGCCCCGCCGCTACGTAATTATGTACATGCCTGCCCGCGGCTACCACCGCTGCGGGACGCGCTCCTTCCCCTGGAAAGGAAAGCCGTACGCGCTGACGAGCGTGCGCGCCTCGGGGTCGACCTGCGCCGAGGTGCGGATGAAGACGTTGACGCCGAACGTCGACGGCCACAGCTCGAGCGCGCCCTCGAGCTCCGGGAACAGCTGCATGTCGTCGTCGGTCAGCGTGAAGGTGATGTTGCCGGCGGTGTCGCCCGACTTGTTCGGGATGCCCTGGAACGTCTTGGACCGCGGCAGCACGATCTCGGTCAGCGTCGACAGAAACTGGTGCATCGCCTGGCCCGTCAGCTCGACCTTGGCGCCCATCGGCATGCCCGGGCGCAGCGTCCACGACGGCACGTTGGTCTTGGCGTAGATCGTGCTCGGCTTGGCGCCCGTGATCTGCTGCAGCTGCAGCTTGGCCGCGATCGCCAGGTCGTGGTTCATCGTCGAGCGCTTCACAAAGCAGTTGAGCACGACCGAGCGGATGTTGGGCACGTTCGTCCAGTCGCGCGGCTTGATGTCCTTGGTCGCCTGCGCGCCGCCCTTGGGCGCCTTGTAGGGCTGGTACAGGTGGTACGGGCTCTCGCCCGAGCGCGCGCGCGGCTTGTTGCCGGGAATGCGCTCCTGGTTGTGCACGTAGTTGATCAGCAGCAGGTCCGGCTCGATCGTCTCCTGGTGGTGCGTGCGCACGCGGTCGGCGCCCCACACCTGCGGGCGGAACTTGGGCGACGTGATGTCGCTGCGCGCCAGCTGCAGCTTCGGGAACTTGGTCGACAGCTGCGACTTCTTGAACTTGACCTCGTGGTGCACCGGCGGCACGATTGACACCGCCGGCCGGCCGCGCGCGGCCGCCGACGTGCTGAACGCTCTCCTCATGGTGTGCGACTGGCCCAAGGCTGAAATTTCAATCGTGAGCCACGCTGGTTACTAAGGCGCCGCCCGCGCCGCTCCCAACGCGCGCGCTTGACGGGCTGAAAATTCCACCCACCCGGATGATGTAAGTGGCTAGTGCCGAGGGGATCATCCAAAGCAGCCATCGAAAATATCAGGGAGCTATGAGGAGCCATCCGGCTGGAGCTTGGAACGCTGCACCGCCAGCCCATATATCCAGCCATGCCCTTCTCCGCTACCATTCTTTCACGTAAAGAACCCGTATCCGCGTATGGCTACGATGGAACAGCATAGCACTAACTGCAGATTTCGAGGGTCAGCACTAGTGACGCGCTGTAGGGGTACTGCTGAATAAGGCTTGTGCCGCCCTTAAGCCAACTCAGTCGCGGTCGATGCTAGTTTAACACATCGCTTCTTTTCGGCACGTCAGCATGTCTGCCTTGGCCTTTCGCGCTTGCAACGCCGCCGTCAGGCTCTGAGTGAGCCATCGATGCCGTATCGCACTGCTTATGTGCATGCCGCCACCTTGCTGCAGCTGCGTTCAAGCGAGGGTTGGGGTGCAGATGCGAGTTTAGCCGGCTGCAATGCGTCACACGACTGCACAATGTGGCCAGACTCAGCTATACCGCAGTCAATCATGAAACACAACCTAAAAAGACCAAAGTGGGTCCATCCTGGTCTGAAGCTTGCTTCAACTATCATGTGTCTGGTCTATCGCACTGTCGGTACGTACCCACGTGGACGTACCCACGTGGCGGCCGAGGCAAGCGTGTGTGGGCCGTTTAAAGTGGGGCATTCTGCAGCCGAACCGAGCTAGTTGATTAAGCTCGCTCACTGAATGGAGACTCTTGGTGGGGAGTTTGGATTGTTATTCGGTATTCACTCAACGAACACCGGGCACGGCTTGGTAACATCCCTGCAGGCATTGCAGACGTTGCGCAGGTGTCCTCAAAGTATCAGAAGCTGTTGTTGTAACGGTCGTAGCGGGTGACTGGGGTTGCAAGTGACGCTCTTCTGGAGGCGTCATTGGTGACGTCCGGATTTCAGAGCCTTGGAAACAATTTGCGACGCCACTGTTCTTACAGGGCCAACAGAGAAGCCCCTAAATAGTCCGAATGGACCCGCAGAACAGTCAGGTGTCGGTTTTTAGTGGTTGTATGATGCAAGTTGTAGATCCCCAAGTGACGCCGCGAGAGCTCGCAGAGAGAGCCTATGGGATCGCTATATTTACTGAAGCGAGCTATGACGAAAAGTCTTCGGTACATACTGTCGCTTGGTGTAGCGTATACAATCGTCGTCCAGCAGCCTTGTTGCTCAACGCCTGAGTATTCTCAGCAGCCCACCTGGGACATTTGCGGTGTACTAAGCGACGCCTAGCCGGGCTGCGAGCTGGCAAGGCCACGGATACATCGCAAACACGGCAACGCCTTGAGGGCCCTCGGTGAGGGACGTAGATTTGCATGTTTTTCGTCTTTGATGCTTGCATGTTTTTCGTCTTTGATGCTCTTTGCGAGTAACCTTTTGGCTTTCGGGGAGGACGATCTTAGTCCCATCGCTACTCTGTGCCTGCCTGCCACAGACAGTTGTGGCTTTACGCTATCGAGAAAACGAAAGCCGAGGCAACAATGAGATGGCAAAAACCTCTGAGCTGGTATCCCGGGATATATATTTTACAACACTGTCTGAGCAAGTGCGGCTGCTTGAAGGAGATAGAAGACCATGGCGGCCTTCGTAGTCGTCGAAAAAATGCTGAACGTTGATTCCCATGCCATGATACGATGCCGAGATCGGGAAGAACCTGCCGCTATACAACTCATAGCAGAATCCGTGATATGCTGCGACGTGGCGCGGTCGAAGCCACTTTCACCGCTCTCGTTGGGAGTGCAAATGCTGGCCCAGATGCGACACGAGCGTCGCCCTGCAGGTTATGCACGGGTGCGCGCGCAGGTTTTGAACCTCATACCACATCTTGCGCCTACCTCCACCTATCTCAAAATGTCACCAAACCGCACGTACAATCTTAATTGCTTCGAATGCAACCAGCCAGCTTCTATTGCTGAAAGATATTGGATGCCGTGCAACACCCGCGTTGTGATTCATCGTGGGTGCCTCATGAGACGACAAATGCGCGATATGGATGAATGTACAAGATGCCCTCGTGCCCAGTGCAATGCCATATGGCCAAATCCATGTTTTCTGATATGCATGGAAGGCACGAGCGAGCTTCGGGAGCTCATATCGGAACAGACAAGACAATTACAAGCCGCCCAGCAGAGGCAGGCTAGACGGCAGGGCCGCTCATACGCCGTCCGCCCCGCGCTGCCGGCGCATGAGCAGCTAGGATTTACAGTAGGAGAGCCATTGTCAGACTCCGAAGATGTTTTGCGCCCAGAGGTTGTTGTTGCGGCAGGCTTGCTGCAAAGCTACTACAAAAACCTCAAAGGAGTAGAGACTTCGATAACTGAGGACATGAGGACGGTGTTGGATGTGACCATGATTGTCCAGCTACTGGAGCACTTCCACGACTTTACTCGTAATGTGAACCATACACTGCCACGGATTCTTAATAAAACAGCTGCGTCCAACAGGGCTTACTGGGCCATCATAAGGGCTGAGGAAAAGCTCGAACGTTCAATAAGCAAGCTGTCAGCGGCAAGAATAGACCTTGACATGAGGCAAGGCAACATGGACCTTCATGGCCAGCAACGGCAGTGGGGCACGCGAGCGGGTCCTCGGAACTCGGAGTTCGGCACGAGCCACGGCCCTCAGCCCCGCACTGGTAGTGCCGAATACCTTCCACCACAAAATATTGCCGACAGCACTCTGAGAACGAGCGAGGAAAATATCAGAAGCGCCAACATCAGATTTCGTAATGAAGAGCAATCAGTTCGTATTGACGAGGATGCGCTCAAAAATCGTCTAAGGGACTTCCAGCATGCGATCAGGGATATGGCGCTAGACAGGGCCGTTGTAGTTGCACTTTTAGGCCGCTTAGGAATCCCGACAGATTTGGAAGAGCATGGCTATTTCTGGCTGGAAGTGGCTGGCGAGGTAACACCCCCATCACCTTACGAAACCTAGCGACACGCACATGTGCCGGCTCTGCGGTGGCTACATCGACGCCTGCAATTTATTATAGGCTACATAGTGAGATATTGATAGCATGTACCATTGATGCAGCCTGCCGGGTTATCTAATCTCGACAATCCAAGCAAGTGCCTCAAATGCAGCATGATGACGCCACCTTCATGCAGCTACCGTAAGGGCGGTAACGTGGAGGCCATAAAAGCTGCAGCTACCCCCACTTGTAGTGCTTCAAATAGCGATTACAAACTACTGCCCAGAATGGTTGTCAAGAACAGACGTGCAAAACAAGATTGCCTCAAATGTCAAGGTAAATACAAGAGCAACGTGTACTGGTCCGTGCCCTGTGGCTGTTTGCTCAAAATTCATCGGAAATGCCTGGCCACGTGGCAGCTGGTTCAGCCGCAGCAATGTGTGAGCTGTCCAAAATGTGACACGGTCTGGCCGAACTCGATCTATCCAACGATGAAACTCGTTTCCGAGCTGTTAAACCCGCCTGTAGAGGATGAGTGGAGTTTTCTCTACCCAGACAATCCCGACGAGTATCGCCTGCAGCTCCGCGTTCAGGCACTTGAATCACCCGGAGCATCCTTGTGTGATGTAGAGAATTTCTCGGAGGAGGTGGACAATGTCTTGATTAGCAGGTCCAAATCCTCGTTGAGCCTACAAGATAAGGCCACGAGAGATCAGGCGCCTGAGCACGAGGCTGTACTCGAACGTATGAGAGCCACGCTGAAAGCCCTTACGCGAGCCTATCTCCAGCAAGGGGATATCAGAACTGCTTTTAGCGAGGTCCTTTACGCCCAGAGGGCATTTGAATGGTTTTTCCTTGGTGCCATCATTGGCAGCGACACCCTTACGGTATTCAGGCAGCTGGTTAAAGAAGCCTATAATGCTGCATTCGCTTTGACGTCGGTCGAAATCCGAGTATACGGGAGCTACTTCCGCTATTATAAGCGGGAGTCTAAGTGTGAAGAGTACCGTCTGATGAGGCAGAAGTGGAGAGAGGAGCAGTGGGCCAGTGGCTCCCTGGTCGGGCAACGGCCCACGACCTCTACCGCAAGCCTCGAATCCCAAGGGCTGAGATCCGATCAGATTAAAATTGTGCAGGAAGACCCGGACCCTAGAACTATTCTGCGGCTTCTTGACGACCGAAGTTCTGCGGGCACTGTCCTAGCCGAGTGCATTGGAAAAATTGTGGACATGTATCTAGAGTGCGACAAGATTCTATCTTCTCATTATCCATGGTTTTGCTATGTGCTCTGTCCTGTTGGGCCTTATTGAGCATATGTTTTGAACCTCATACCACATCTGGTACCTACCTCCATATACGTCAAAATATTACTAAACCACACGTACAAGCTCACTGGCTTTGAATGCAACCGGGCACCTCCGAAGTGCGAAAACTTTGATAGATGAGGAAATAAGGACGGTGTTGAATGTGACCAGGACCGTCGAACTGCCGAACGTTTTCAAGAATTTACTGGCAATGTGGACCATAGACTGGCATTGATTTTTATGCCTTTGACTATGCTTACAACGACATCATAGATAGTAAGCAAAAGCTTCGATATTCAAGGAACAAATTGCTATCGGCAAGTCAAGAGTATGACATGTGGAGGCATCGCGACATGGACCTTCATGGCCAGCGACGGCAGTGGGACACGCAAGTGGGTCTTCGAAATACAGACTCTCGCACCGGCCACAGCCCTTAGCTTCGCACTAGTGACCCTGAATTCCCTCCATCACAAAATGTTGCCGACAGTACTCTGGGCACGAGCGAGGAAGATCTCAGGACCGCCATCATCGAACTTCATAGTAGTAACCAAACAGCCCGCATTGGCCACGCTGCGCTCGCAAATCGTCAAAAGAACTTCAAGCTAACGGTCACTAATATGGCCCGAGAGAGAACTCTCGTACTTGCACTATAGGTCGCTTGGAGGTCCCGACAGATTTGGAAGAGCATGGCTATATTTCGCTGGAAGTAAACGGCGAGGTAACGCCCCCGCCGCCGTACAAACCTTAGCCCCACGCTCATGTGCCGATCCTGCGGTGATTTCATCAACGCCTACAACTAAGTTCAGCCTACATAGTGAGACAATGAGAGCTGTTGTCTCGTAATCGTGTACCATCGATGCAGACTGCCGGGCTATCTAATCTTCGACCATCCAAGCGAGTGCCTCAAATGCAGCATGATGACGCCACCTTTATGCAGCTGCCGTAAGGGCGGTAACGTGGACGCCATTAAAGCTGCAGCTACCCCACTTGTCAGTGCCTCAAATAGCGATTGCGAACTATTGCCCAGAATGGTTGTCAAGAACAGGCGTGCAAAACATGAGTGCCTCAAATGTCAAGGTAAATACAAGAGCAACGTGTACTGGTCCGTGCCCTGTGGCTGTTTGCTCAAAATTCATCGGAAATGCCTGGCCACGTGGCAGCTGGTTCAGCCGCAGCAATGTGTGAGCTGTCCAAAATGTGACACGGTCTGGCCGAACTCGATCTATCCAACGATGAAACTCGTTTCCGAGCTGTTAAACCCGCCTGTAGAGGATGAGTGGAGTTCTCTCTACCCAGACAATCCCGACGAGTATCGCCTGCAGCTCCGCGTCCCAGCACTTGAATCACCCGCAGCATCCTTGTGCGATGTAGATACTTCCTCGGAGGAAGTGGACAATGTCTTGATCCGCAGGTTCGAATCCTCGTTGAGTCTACAAGAAAAGGCCACGAGAGATCAGGCACCAGAGCACGCGGCTGTACTCGAGCGTATGAGAGCCACGCTGAAAGCCCTTACGCGAGCCTATCTCCAGCGAGGGGATATCAGAACTGCTCTTAGCGAGGTCCTTTACGCCCAAAGCGCATTTGAATCGTTTTTCCTTGGTGCTATCATTGGCTGCGACACCCTTACGGTAGTCAGGCAGGCGGTTGAAGAAGCCTATGATTCTGCGTTCGCTTTGAATTCGGCCGAAAGTCGAGTATACGGGAGCTACTTTTTCTATTATAAGCGGGAGTCTAAGTGTGAAGAGTACCGTCTGATGAGGCAGAAGTGGAGAGAGGAGCAGTGGGCCAGTGGCTCCCTGGTCGGGCAACGGCCCACGACCTCTACCGCAAGCCTCGAATCCCAAGGGCTGAGATCCGATCAGATTAAAATTGTGCAGGAAGACCCGGACCCTAGAACTATTCTGCGGCTTCTTGACGACCGAAGTTCTGCGGGCACTGTCCTAGCCGAGTGCATCAGAAAAATTGTGGACATGTATCTAGAGTGCGACAAGATTCTATCTTCTGATTATCCATGGTATTGCTATGTGCTCTGTCCTGATGGGCCTGATGAGCATATCTTTTGAACCTCATGCCACATCTGGTGCCTACCTCCATATACGTCAAAATATCACTAAACCGCACGTACAAGCTCACTGGCTTTGAATGCAACCGGGCACCTCCGAAGTGTGAAAACTTTGATAGATGAGGACATAAGGACGGTGTTGAATGTGACCAGGACCGTCAAGCTGCTGGAACGCTTTCAAGAATTTACTAGCAATGTGGACCATAGACTGCCATTGATTTTTATGCCTCTGACTATGCTTACAACGACATCATAGATAGTAAGCAAAAGCTTCGATATTCAAGGAACAAATTGCTATCGGCAAGTCAAGAGTATGACATGTGGAGGCATCGCGACATGGACCTTCATGGCCAGCGACGGCAGTGGGACACGCAAGTGGGTCTTCGAAATACAGACTCTCGCACCGGCCACAGCCCTTAGCTTCGCACTAGTGACCCTGAATTCCCTCCATCACAAAATGTTGCCGACAGTACTCTGGGCACGAGCGAGGAAGATCTCAGGACCGCCATCATCGAACTTCATAGTAGTAACCAAACAGCCCGCATTGGCCACGCTGCGCTCGCAAATCGTCAAAAGAACTTCAAGCTAACGGTCACTAATATGGCCCGAGAGAGAACTCTCGTACTTGCACTTTAGGTCGCTTGGGAGTCCCGACAGATTTGGAAGAGCATGGTAGGAAGTAAACGGCGAGGTAACGCCCCCGTCGCCGTACAAACCTTAGCCACACGCTCATGTGCCGATCCTGTGGTGATTTCATCAACGCCTACAACTAAGTTCAGCCTACATAGTGAGACAATGAGAGCTGTTGTCTCGTAATCGTGTACCATCGATGCGGACTGCCGATGCGGACTGCCGGGCTATCTAACCTTCGACAATCCAAGCGAGTGCCTCAGATGCAGCATGATGACGCCAACTTCATGCAGCTGCCGTAAGGGCGGTGACGTGTACGCCATTAAAGTTGCAGCTACCCCCACTTGTAGTGCTTCAAATAGCGATTGCGAACTATTGCCCAGAATGGTTGTCAAGAACAGACGTGCAAAACAAGAGTGTTTTAAATGTCAAGGTGAATACAGGAGCAATGTGTACTGGTTCGTACCCTGTGGCTGTTCGCTCAAAGTTCATCGGAAATGCCTGGCCACGTGGCAGCTGGTTGAGCCGCTGCAATGTGTGAGCTGTCCAAAATGTGACACGGTCTGGCCGAACTCGGTCTATTCAAAGATTGAGCTCACTGCCAAGCTCTCAAAGCCGCCAGTAGAGGATGAGTGGAATGTTCTCTACGCAGACATTCCCGACAAGTATCGCCTGCAGCTCCACGTCCCGGCGCCTAAATTTTCCCCAGCGTCCTTGAACGAGGTAGACAATTCCTCGAATGAGGTGGATGATGCTTTGATCAGCAGGTTCAAGTCCTCGTTGAGTTTACACGATAAGGCCACGAGAGATCAGGCGCCTGAGCACGAGGCTGTACTTGAGCATATGAGAGCCGCGCTGAAAGCCCTCACGCGTGCCTGTTTCGAGCAAAAAGATATCAAAGCTACGTTTTGTCAGGCCCTTTTCGCGCAATCGGCCTTCGAAGGATTTTTTTTTCATTCCGCTATCGCTGGCTGCGATGCTCTCAGGAAGTTCATGTGGGCAGTTGACGATGCCAGAAGTGCAGCAAGCTGGCTGAATCGGGTCGAATCCAATGTCTATGAATTCTACTTCGTAGATTACAAGGCGGAGTCTGAGTGTGAAGAGTATCGTTTAATGCGGCAGAAGTGGAGAGAAGAGCAGTGGGCAAGTGGCTCCCTGGGCGGGCAACGGCCCACGACCTCTACCGCAAGCCTTGAATTCCATGGGCTGAAATCCGATCAGATTAAAATTGTGCAGGAAGACCCAGACCCTAGATTTATTTTGCAGCTTCTTGACGACCGAAGTTCTGCGGGCACTGCCCTAAACGAGTGTATCAGAAAAATTGTGGACATTTATCCAGTTTACGACAAGATTCTTATGAGCTTATCCTCTGGGTTATTTAAGGTGTTGCAACGAACGCAGCAACCGCCGCCTCGCGAGCGCCTATTCACCTATTGAAAGCTGTTGGGTCACCATTAGCAGTGGCAGAACATCGGTTAAGCGTTAATGCCAGCAAAAAACTCGCTGCCTTTAGTCTACGCCGGAGCCCTTCATAGCTAGAGAGAGGCACGTTAGAAAAGAAAAGCCGTATCGTTTCAGATGTTGGTGCTGTATGCGATGCAATAATTGCAGCTGATTCCGCACCTTCTACAAGAATTACGCATTCATGCCGTCCGTGACCCGCTGCCAAAAGCGCTCACAGAAGAGCGCTAATCTTCGTCAACTACACATTTCATGTGCGACAGCTACGATACTGCATCTTCTATGATGTTCTTCACCCTGCGAATACTATTCCACAAAGCTAATATGATCAAGTAACCAGGTGAACTTACGGCAAAGCCATCTACATTGGTAGCCGAAGTCTTCAAATGCTTCCATCCTGGAAAAAGCGTACGCTCAGTTATGACGCTGCCTAGTTACCACATAATCTTGCTAGCCAATGGGTTTTTATTCTACGCTCAGATTAAAGCACAGATTGGTGTCGCCCTGACGTTGACTAGCGTGATGGCTTTTGGTCGCTAACTATGGGCAAAATGCCTCCACAGTGGAAGCATGCGGGAAAGGGTTGTGCTTGCAGACCCGAGCTAAACCTTAATTGTAGGTCAACTGGGCCCGCCCTTGAGCTTTTACACAGAGATGACCACAGTTACTGGACAGAGAGGCCCGATCTGCTACGGATGCCAAAGGGCTACCGGCCCCAACGATCATTGGCGGGCAGCATGCTACTGCCATGTTTGCTTTCACCGTAAGTGCCTAGCAATATGGCAATTGCGTGAGCTGCCTTTATGCGTGATATGTCCCCAGTGCCAGGGCAATATTCGAAACCCAATATTTTCAAAATTTGATGATAAGCCAGACTGGCTCTCGGAAGCGAGGGCACTCTTTGACCAGTCCAGCGAGATAGTCAACCCTGGACAACCGCTGCGAACGTCACCTTTCGATGGAAAGCACAATCAGGCATCTTGGAGAGATCCTAGCTATCATGAGAGTGCTACCATAACCGTGTCCAGCCCAGAAGGTGCCAGCGCTAGGTGTGTAGACCGCAATGTTCAGTATGTTCAGTATGAACAGGCGGCCGTGGCAGAGTATTTGCGAAGTACTCTCGCCACCCTTATAGGCACAGTCTCCGCGCAGGCAGATATTCTGGGCGCTCTCAGCCGTCTGGAGTTTGCCAGAGAGGCCTTTGTCGCCTGGAATCACCGCGCGTTAGCGACTTGGCCAGTGTTGGATGATCTATTTGCCGCTATAAGTCGAGCCCACATGGCTGAGTTTAGTGTCAGCTCCCTACGACACAGTCAACGCGATAGTAGCGCGGTAATCGAAAATAACATTCAGCCTTTTCTACTGGGAGCCACTGCTGGTGCGAGCGACAGACTAGTGCAAACTAGGCGACCAGTCTTACAGAGATTTGAAGCTGAACGGCCAAATGAAAATCCTTGGTTTCGGGATTTCCGGCCCGGAGACGAGCCGACGATAGACACGAGCGGCGGTGGGGAATTTCAAACGAAAGAGAGCCAGAAGGCCGCCGTCAAGGAGAATCTCGTTTCCTCATCCTTTCAGGGTTCGAGAAGTGAAATAGTAGGCTCTTGTGTTGCCGTTATTGTGCGCCTGCAGACTCAGTGTGAGGATGCCTTGAAAGAGTTTCTTTGGCTGCTGGAAAGGCGAAGTGATTAACGATTTTAGCAAGACCGTCCGCTTAGCCGCGATCCAAGCTGATTAGTCCTTAAGCAACCGTTTCATAAATTCGTAGCGACTCACATCAATGTTTACATTGGCCAAAGGTGGTGCTAATCTAACTATATCTTGCTTGAGCGGCCACGGGCTAAACTCCACAAATAGTCCGACGGGCCCAGACTCCAGGAGCTCCTTGCCCAGCCAGATCCCGGCTGGGGTCGAGCCGTCGCAAAGGTGCGCCTGCCTGCCCACGGCCTGCATTGAAGCTCCCAACGGCCATCTGAGACAACCCGCCCCTCTATGCCCGATCTGCGATTATGAAATCCCCCGCGAGCACAGTCTCCCTCGCGACATATGGCCGAGCCCGTGGTCCCCGGTGATCTCGTGGCCAACCCCGAGCTGCGGGCGGGCCCAGGCGTCTACGCCCCGCCCCAGGCGGTGCCCACCGCGCTGGCTGCTGGCCGGCCCGGCGCGACGCGGCACGCCACCTACGTTGAGCAGGACTCCAAACGCTACGTCCCCGCCGAGCGCGACGCTGTGATCGGTATTGTCACGCAGCGCCTCGGCGATGTCTACCGCGTGAGCCTGCAGCCGCTGTCGCGGCCCGTGCGCCTCGACCACATGGCGTTCGAGGCGGCCACGCGCAAGAACAAGCCGAACCTGCAGCCCGGCGACGTTGTCTACGCCCGCGTGACGGCAGCGGACCCGCTGACCGAGGCGGAAATCGAGGCGTTCGACTCCTCGACCGGCAAGGCCGCGGGCTTTGGCCAGCTCAAGGGCGGCACGCTCACGGCGGTCGGCCTCGCGTTCGCCCGGCACCTGCTGTACAAGGGCCACCCCGTGCTGGAGGCGATCGGCGCCAAGACGGCGTTCGAAATTGCCATCGGCGTCAACGGCAAGCTCTGGATCAAGGGCCCCGACGAGCGGACGACGCTGCAGATCAGCAAGTGGATCGCCGCCGCCGAGACCATGTCGGCGGCGGAGGCCGTACGTAACGTGCGCTAGGCACGCAGATGTGCGCTGTGCGCCGTCTGCACTACATTATTCGTTATTTTTTTATGATATCGTGGACACTTGAGCTGTCTTGTGAAGCCCAGGCGCGCCGCAAATGTGCACGGACCGGCTGCGAGAGTCACCGCTAGTGAGGCTCGCTGGGGCAGAGTTGAGGTCCGCGACGGCTCGCTAGCGTCCGGCCAGAGAATATGATAATGCCCCCTGCAGACCTTGGCGCGCACGAGCACGCTTCGTAATGCGTTTTTCGAGGTTACAAACACGCTGATCTGTTTATTGTGTAATGCTCAACAGCTGCCGCCGTCAGCCGCATGCACGGTGTCGTAGCACCTACATGCTGCGTTGCGCGAGCGCGCGCAGCGTTTGTCAGAAAAACTACACCCAAAGCGAGCGGGGTAAGGGCCACTGCTGGTGAGGCCGCCAGCCGGACAATGAAGTCGAGACGAAAAAGCAATGTCAATCGCGCTTCAAGGTAGGAACGACTGCGGAACAGCTGCGTGTGCTGGAAACTATAACGTGCGAGCGCGACCTCAGGGCAAAACAACCGCCCATGGCGGTGCTTGCGTGCTGTTCTTGCTGACACGCAGCCTGATCATGGATCATGCTTCAATTTCTAATGATTATGCGGCGTTGGTAAGCGATCAGAGGCAATCACGCAACGGTACTTAACCCGGCGCTGGGGTATCGAGATTCGCAATTGACCTCGTTGGCGTCGAGAATAATCAGAAATGCCCGCCTACCCGAAGTTTGATGTCAAGAACCTGAGCAGCTCGAGCCTATTCAAGCCGCTCAAGGTCGGCAACCTGGAGCTGTCGAACCGCGTGGTGCTGGCCCCGCTCACGCGCAAGCGGTCGCCCAAGCACGTTCCCGCGGGCGACGCGCACATCTACTACGGCCAGCGCGCCGAGACGCCCGGCACGCTGCTCATTACTGAGGCCACGTTCATCTCGAAGGCTGCCGGCGGCCACGACTTTGCCCCCGGCATCTACACGGACGAGCAGGTCGAGGCGTGGAAGCCGACGTTCCAGGCAATCCGCGACAACAAGTCGTACTCGTTTGTGCAGCTGTGGGCGCTCGGCCGCTCGGCCGAGCCCGAGTCGCTCAAAAAGGAGGGCCAGGACTACGTCTCGGCGTCGGACGTGCCCCGCGTGGAGGGCGGCCTGCGCCCGCGCCCGCTGACCCACGCCGAGGTCAAGCAGTACGTGGCCGACTATGTGCACGCGGCCAAGCGCTCGATTGAGGCTGGCGCCGACGGCGTCGAGCTGCACTCGGCCAACGGCTACCTGCCCGACCAGTTTTTGCACGAGAACACGAACAAGCGCACGGACGAGTACGGCGGCAGCATTGAGAACCGCGCGCGCTTCACGCTCGAGATCATCGACGCGCTCTCCGAAGCAATCGGTGCTGAGCGCGTGGCGCTGCGCCTGTCGCCGTGGGGCAAGTTCGGCGCCGTCGAGCCTGGCGTGTCGCCCATCCCGCAGTTTGCCTACCTGGCCTCGGAGCTCGAGAAGCGCGCGCAGGCGGGCAAGCGCGTCGCGTACATCCACATCGTCGAGCCGCGTGTGCACGGTAACCAGGATGTCGGCACGGACTTTGCCACCGACCTCAACCTCTTCTTCAAGCAGATCTGGCAGGGCCCGATCATTCGCGCGGGGAACCTCGTCCCCGTCATCCACGACGTGGCCAACATCGACGACCGCACGCTCGTTGGCGTCGGGCGCTACTTCATCTCCAATCCGAACCTTGTGCAGCTGCTTAAGGACGGCAGGCCGCTCACCCAGTACGACCGCAGCACCTTCTACTGGGAAGGTGAGAACTGGGACATCCACAACGGCTACACCGACTACCCCAAGGACGGCGAGCCCAAGGTTACATTTGACTGGACGAAAGCGCAAGGCTAGTTGGGTAATAGCGCTCGACTTCGACTATAGAACATAGATTTTAGACCGTGTCGCGTGATCAGTGTCCTTCTGCCTCCGACCCGCTGGTCGGCGCCCGCCCGAACCCTAGGACCCCGGACAGGAAATCGTCAATGTCGCCAAACAACATCAGTGGTCGGGTCGGCGCGCATAAGCCTCTGGCAAGAAATATGTGCTGCAAATTTGCAGCAGTAAATTCAAAGCTGTGCAGGCTGTCAAAATTTTGATGGGGCTCACAGCGCATGCCTTGCGCGTGGCGTGCGCGCTAGAGTATTTACAGCGGCGGCACGATGCCGCTACCATGGAGTCGGCAATCGTTCGCCCTCAACCCAGGTGAGACCCATCAGACCCACAGGCTAACATCACGAGGGCTGTTAAAAGCGTGGCCGTGGCCCGCGGAACGACAATGCCCCTCAAGTTCTTCCGCCCTAGTCCAACGCTCGCCAAGGCTGCCACCTCGGCCGTCAAAGCGGCCGCCGCCGCGGAGCCCAATGATCAAGTCCGCAAGCGCCCTGTCGCAGCCCTCGAGGTCAACTATCACGACGGCCGCAAGGTCCAGCACTTTGTTGTGCCCGCTGGTCCTCTGTCCGAGTACCTGCGCAGCGGTGGCAGCGGGGAGCCAGTTTCGGCGCAGAAAGTCAAGGAAGTCGTCTCGGTGCCCAAAAAGGACTGGGAGGGAATTGTCCTTGCCAACGGACGTACGGCACCTGTCGACCTCTTTCGGCTGGCTGTTGCAGACCCCGAGCACGTTGCTACTGCGGCTGGCATCGCTGCCGACCTCGGCCCTGCGCCGAGCGCCGATGTAGAGCACTCGCAACTGCTAGCCCAAGGCTGGAACTCCATGGGTCGCTACTCGAGTCCGTACAACGTGAATGCAAACTTTACATTGTACGCGCGCCCACGTGCAGCTGTGAAACAATCCAAGCAGCAGTCGCCGCCGCGGCAGCAGATGCCGCCGCAGCCGCAGTCGGCCCAGCAGCCACAGCAGCCACAGCCACAGGACCGGCAGCAGCAAAAGCAGCAGCAACAGGAGACAAGCGAAGCGTCGAAACTCTCTCAGCCAGCTAAATCCGAGCCTCCTGAGCCTGCGGAGAGCGCTCAGCCTGCCACCAAGCCAGGTCGGGCCAAGGTCATCGCGGCGGTGGCCACCGCCGCGGGACTCATGGCGACTGTTGTTGCGGCCGCGCCGAGCCCAAAGCGCATAAAGTGAAGTGAAGCCGGCGTGCCACTGGTGATTCAGCAATTTTAGTTTATCTTTTATCTACAGCGCCCTATCAGTCCAGCTCGGCGGCGTCGGGCTTGTCAGCCTGCGAGATACGCCGCTCAAGCTCAGCAACGCGGTCGCCAATCGACAGAGCGGGGCCCTGCGTCTTGGAGCGGATGCGGAGGTTTCCGACGATGTGGTCGCCCTTCTTCTCGATGCTCAGATTAGCGAGCGCGTCCTCGCCAAACGACGAGCGCGCGTACAAGTTCGCGGCCAGGAACTGCGACTCGGCGCCATCCTGCGTGTCAAGTGCGCCGGGCGTCTGGTTCGCCATGTTTGTGTCCTTCATCAGCTCCTCTAGGAAGCCCACGAGTGAGTCGAACTGCGTGTTGATCACGACCTTGTTCTCCCACTCGAACGCCGTCCACATGTTGCGGAACTCGACATCGGTGCAGTGCGCGGGCTTGATGTAGTCGAGAATATTGAGGCGCATCTCGTTGATGATCACAACTGTTGCCTCGCTCGAGCTCTTGCCCTCGTACACGATGTTACCGAAGATCACGCCCGAGTCGGCCGACGAAACCTTGACGGTCGTCTGTACCGTGTAGAAGCTCATGGGCGGGATATTCTGGGTAGTTGGTGCCTCGACGACCTTCATGTCGCCAATCGTGAAGAATTCGACGCTCAGGTTACGCAGCGTTTCCGTCGTCTGGTTGAAAAGCATCACGTCCAACGTAATGTCAAACTGGTGCACCGTCATGTGGGCCTCGGCATAAATAGGATCGGAGTAGCCGGTAAGCTGGTAGACGTGC
This sequence comes from Wickerhamiella kazuoi, assembly GCA_030555755.1. Classification (NCBI taxonomy): domain Eukaryota; kingdom Fungi; phylum Ascomycota; class Dipodascomycetes; order Dipodascales; family Trichomonascaceae; genus Wickerhamiella; species Wickerhamiella kazuoi. Next base: position 3,228 of record JANIVI010000103.1, on the reverse strand, counting down.
TTGAGCTGTGACGTGATTTTGTCCTCTGGCGCGCGAGTGAGGGCGGAGCCCTCGTCGAGCGCAAGCGGCTCCGAGCTCAGGCCCTCAAACAGGCGGAACTTGACGGGCTTGTCAACGGCGGTCGCCGTCTTCTCCTTTTGCGATGCCGAGTCGGCCTTCTTCTTCTTGCGCTCCTGCTCAAGCAGCACCACAAACACCTTGTGGCTCTCCTGCAGGAAGCGAGTCTCGATCTCTTCCGAGCCGTCAATCAACACTTGAATGCAGCTGTACACACGATCATACGAGTCCTCGTCAATCTTGCCATCGCCCGCGCGCAGAATCGACGTCATTGCCAGCAGCGCCTCAGCGCGCATGCCGTTCACGTGCGCCGGGTTCACGCCCAGGCGCGCCGCGCGCAATACGAGCTTTGTGAGCGTCGCCGCCAGCGCTCCGGCCACAAAGTACTTGCCGCCCAAAATGATCTTGCGCAGAGGATGGTTCTCGATAGGGGCCTTGGAGCCCGTGGCGGCCGAATCGAGCGCCGACTCGGTCGCGTATGTGCCATCGGCCAGCACCTTGGGCTTGCTTGCGGCCTTCTTGGGCTCGGAGTCCTCACCGTTTTCGGCATCGGCGGGCTTGGGCGCGTCCTCGTCGTCCTCGCCGCGAATTGGTAACGGGCCAAGCGCCTTGCGCAGGCCCACCCACGCCGACTTGATGTCGTCTTCAGTCACGCAGTACTCGCCAATGACCCACAATACACCCAGGAAGACAGATGAGCTTTGGATCGAGCCAAGGGAAGAGAGCAGCTGTGAAATGACATCGGGGCGCAGGTTCGGGAATAGCTCGACGACCTCGCGAATGAATTTGACGACCTCGACGGCAGACTCGGTGTTGAAGTCGCCAAGGAAGTCGAGCAGCAGGCCGACCACCGAGGCTGTGATCTCTGAAAAGCGCACAGCGGTCTTGTGGATCGCGGCAATGATCGCCTGGCGGTAGTCGGTGTTCTTGTCGTAGTTCTGCGCAACGGTCGCGGCAAGCTCCTTTTTGAGCAGGCGAATGACCGAGTCGACGGAGCGCGACGTGAGAAGGTCCATGGCAAGGTCGAGCGCCTGCTTGCGCACGTCAACGTCCGGCGTCTTGAGCACGAGAAGCACGTCCATGATGAGCCCGCCGAGGGCGCCGGGCGCGCGCGCGTTGAGTGCAGCGACGCGGTGCAGCGCGATCACCTTGATGTTGTTGTCGGTCTCCTGCGACGCAATCGTGACGTACTTGCTCGCGGCCTTGGCGAGGTACGACGGGTTCGAGGACAGCGCCGCGAGCGCCGACGCCGCGTCGTAGGCGACGGTATTGGTTGCGTTCTCGAGCAGGTCGGCGAGGATCTGGGCGTACGTCGGGAGCAGCTCGGGCCGCGCGGCGGCGTCCTTGCGGATGAACTCGACGAACGCCAGCTGCAGCAGCTCGTCGAGCCCGGCAAACTCGGTGTAGTGCTTCTGGAAGTACGAGTAGGCGGCGTCGCGGTCGAGGCGGGTGAGCGCGACAAAGGCGTTGCGCTTGCAGGTTGCGTCGGCCTCAACGTCGAGAAACTCGGCGACGACCTCGGCGGCGTCCGGCACGAGGTCGGGCACGTGCTGCGCGATGGCCAGCAGCGCGAAGACAGCGTTTTTGCGCACGTACGCGTGGCGGTGGTCGAGGCACGCGCGCACCGACGGGACGAGCGGGTCGAGCAGGGCGTGCTCGCGCAGCTTGGTCAGGAAGCGCAGCGTGCCGCCGCGGATGTACTCGTTGGCGTGCTGCAGGTCGTTGCGGATGGAGTTGATGACGAGGATCATCTCGTGCTTGAGCTGGCCGTCGGGCCCGAGCTTGGGCACAACTTCCCAGTACAGCTGGAGCAGCTTCTTGAGCTCCTTGTTTTTCGACGGCATCACAAACCGGATGACGTGCATGAGCAGCCCCGGAAGCGGGTCGCCGTTGTACATCGCGGTCAGGAGCGTGCGCATGGCCTGGACTTTGACTTCGTCGCGCCCCTTCTCCAGATCGGCCTTGAGGTCCGACTCGGACGCGCGCGCCGCCTTGTTGGACTCGTGGAGCACGGTGTAGACCTCCATGGCGCGGATTAGGAGCAGAGGCAGGGGTGCGGGTGCGAGCGTGTCTGTTGGCCAGGTCAGCGGGGTGGGAGCTGGGCTAGGGCGGGGCACCTCCCAGGCTGGGCGGCCACCGCGCGCGCCGCGCACAGAAGGTGGGCCAGGTGTTTGGAGCGCGCGCGGGTCCCAGCGGGTCCCAGCTAGTGAGGGCGTCTGTGATCCGGGGTGACCTGACCTTGGGGGTGACTGACCGCGGGCCCTCCACCCCCGCCCACCATGAGCATCACCTTTGTGACGGGCAACAAGAACAAGCTGGCGGAGGTCCAGGCCATTCTCGGCCCCGCGATCCAGTCGCACGACCTCGACCTGCCCGAGGTGCAGGGCACGTACCAGGAGATCATCTCGCACAAGGCGGCGGCGGCGGCGGCCGAGATTGGCGGCCCCGTCATCGTCGAGGACACGGGCCTCGAGTTTGCCGCGTGGGGCGAGCTGCCCGGGCCGTACATCAAGTGGTTCGTCAAGCAGCTCGGCGTCGAGCAGCTGCCGCGGCTGCTCGACAGCGACGCGTTTGCGCGCGGCGCCGCCGCGGTGTGCACGGTCGGGTTCTGCGAGGGCCCCGGGCAGCCCGTCGAGGTGTTCCAGGGCCGCACGACGGGCACGCTTGTCGACGCGCGCGGCCCGACGACGTTCGGCTGGGACTCGTGCTTCGAGCCCGACGGGTACACGCAGACGTACGCCGAGCTCGACAAGGCGGTCAAGAACAAGATCAGCCACCGCGGCAAGGCGTTTGCCAAGGTGCAGGCGTTCCTCGACGAGCGCGCCCGCCGCGCGGCATGATCCGGGCCCGCTGTTTTCCCTCTCTATGTACATATAAATTCGAGCTTCCCCAGCCGGCACGCGCGCGCGCCGGCACGCGCGCGCGCCCGCTCCATCAATCAAGCGCCGCGAGCGCGTCGCGGACCTGCGCGTAGCCGGCGTGCAGGCGCCCGGCAAAGTGCAGGGCGAGCCGCTGGTCGGACTCGAGGCTCGAGAGCAGCGACGCGCACGTGCGGCAGATCTGGAGCTTTTGGTGCCCCGAGAAGCCGTCGGTGGCGGCGGCCTCGGCGGCCTCGGCGGCGGCGGCCACGCCGAACACATCGACGATCTTCACGAGCATGCCAACGCTCTT
>JANIVI010000102.1:0-19943 GCA_030555755.1 Wickerhamiella kazuoi | reverse complement strand
AAGGGGATACGAGGCAGTCTGCGCAAGCAGGCCCGAAATGCCCCCTGCAGTGAGCGGCGCCCAGTTTTTCCCCTGGCTCCGCTCACCGCGCTCGCCTTGTGGCCGCCCGCCTTGGCCTCGCTGGCCCTGCGGCCGCCCGGCGCCTTGTCCTGGCTCCGTATTTGCCATGGCTTGTGAAGGTGGGTGTCGAAGTATCGCTCAGCTGGGAGAAATCACCGTGGGGGAGCCGAGGGGGAGGGGGAAGGGGGAGCTGGCCCAGGGCGGTTGGAGAAGGGCGGCCGGCGGGACCATAGCGTGGAGTCTTTCTGGCCACGCCGAACAAATGCCCAAATTTGAGGTCACGGTGACTAGCGAGTTCACCAAGAGCGAGCGCACGGTCGACGCGCAGTGGACGCTGGCCGAGTTCAAGCACAAGCTCGAGCCCGTCACGGGCGTCCCGCCCGCGGCGCAGGCGCTGCTCGTGTGGGACAACCACGACCGCTCCGTGACGGTCCCTGCAGGCGCGGACGCCGACGCGACATCTCTTGCGCAGGCACTGGGCCTCGCCGCCGATGGCTGGCGGGTGCAGGTTAACGACGCGCGGCCGGCCGACCAGCAGCTCGACCTCAGCGGCGAGGTCGCCAAGTACGAGATGCCGCTCGATCAGTACGAGCGGCGGGCCGACAGCGTGCTCGCGTGGAAGCGCGAGCACCAGCTGGGGCGCTTCGCCAAGTCGAGTGACGCGGCCAGTGGCGGCTTGGCAAACGAGGGAGCGGGAAAATAGTTGTGTTTGTGAGTTCTACCGTAAATCGTGATACTAACTTATAATGTGCCATAACTCATGAGAATTAAAATGAAATTGGGGTGGGGAATCCGCGCCCGCGCCGGGCCGCGCGCCCGCGCCGGGCGTGGTGCGCCGGGCATAGCCCGCCGCGCGCGCTTAGCGCTTGGCGGCAGCCGCCTTCTCCTCGACAGCCGAGGCATAGACGCGCACGTCGTCGCCCTCGACCTCTTTCTGGATTTCCTCCATCTGGGTGGCCTGCTTCTTCCACGTGTCCTTGGACATCTTGGCAGACTTGTCAAAGAGTTCCTGGTCTGGCACGCGGTGGGTGCCGCCAACGCGGTCCCATAGCGTCGTGTACTGCCCGTAGTTGTAGTTGAAGTAGATGTGGTGAATAGTGTGGCACGCCGAGCCGTTGATGACGGGATCGTTGGCCAAATACTCGCCATCGTGGATCATGACAGTCCACACATTGACAATCATGAACAAAATCACGTACGAAAGCTTGTGTAGCGGGAATATCATGGGGAACACATGGTACGGCAGTGACTGCAGGTAACCGTCAACAGGGTGGAATGCATGGCTTGCAAACGGCGTGGGCACAATCCATTTGTGGTGCGGCTTGTGCAGGTGCTTGTACACAAGCGGGTGGTGCAGACCGCGGTGGATCAGGTAGATTAGCGCGTCAGTGAAAAGCAGAAATAGCGGGAACTGTAGCACCATGTACGTCCAGCCATACTTGGACGTGTCCCAGTAGAGACGCGAGTAACCCTGAACCTCTCCGACGAACCAGGGCACAGTCAGGAGCGTCATCACGGGGATAGCCGTTACCGCCTGCTTGATTTCGAGACTCATTTGATTTTTGAGATATTTGGGGTGCTTGAAATTCTCGTGATCGTACACGTACTTGTAAGATAGCCAGGCCACGCCCAAGTACAGAATCCAGCCAAACAGCGTCGTAATCACGGTCAGAGAGAGCGTCTGGCGCAGGAGGTTGCCACGGCCCAGCATGCTCTCCGTGGCCCACTTACTTGGCTCCACCATATACGTCTTCTCCAGGCCGTAGCGGTCGAGACGCGCGGCGCCCCAGTTCCAGACGCCGCCAGCGACCGCGTCCACGGCGTCCAACGCGCCGGCCAACGTGGAGTTGCCGACAGCGGCGGCGGCAGCACCAGATCCGCGGCCTTTGGCGGGCAGCAGGGTCGCGTAGACCTTGTCCAGCAGATACGTATCACAAAATTCCAAAATAATGTCCATGTTGTCGCGCCGGGCGAAAGGAGCGGAGGCCAGAAACTTATGTCAACCCGAGCCGGGCCCACGGCTGGGGAGGCGCCTGCAGACAATACGACACCTGGTCACATGACTATCGGCTGGAAAATTATAGTCGCGGGGTGATCTGTCGCCACCAATCGCATATCTACGAAATACCACGAAAGTATAAACGCTTGCAACCCATCCAGTAAATTGGGCCCCAGATGCCTACATTTAACCCCAGCGCTTTTGATTCTGGGGCTCATAAAAGTCTTCACCCCTCTCTCGCGTCGGCTGCACCACGTTCGTTCTCGGTGGTTAGGGGACGCGTCGCGCCAACATCGGCGTTACGGCCTGCAGCGAACACGTGAACGGTGGGCTCCTCGAGCATACACCGTATCGATAAGTGGCTCCGTTCGGAGGTTCCAGTTCTGCTCATCTGGCGACATTATACCTATTTTCTCCAAAAATATCGTGGTGGGCCCTAAAATAGCTGGGCTGAGGCCATGTTGCCCGAATTTACACGCTATAGGGATCTGGTTTCGGTTTTTATTGAGTTTTTTCGCAGAAAGAGGCTATGCAGTCTGATTAACCCGAGTAGCTTAGGGCGCGGGTAGACGCTAACCCCGCTCTGTCTCCCGCAGGGCCAAACCCCCGTCAGGGCTGCCTCTCGACACCGGACCCCTCAGATTGTAACAAATGTCTAGATAAATTCGGGTCGATCAATAATTATATAATTAGGAGTCGCTAATAAGAGATGGAGCCGAGGGGACGGTCGAAGTGGTGTTGAGGCTGCAATAGCTAGGGAGGCCGCCAATTTGCAGAACCAGCGGTACGCTGAGTTTTGTAACACCAAAAGAGTGCTTGATTTTGAGCTCAATCTCGTAAGTCAAGGCTCCAAAGCAGCTCGCAAAACTGGGTATATTCAGCATTGTCGACTCCGGGATTGTATACCAGACTTTCAACACCCACTGGTTAACCATCGTTTTAGGGATCAAGTTGTAGTCTTTAACAAGCTCAGTCGTCGGTACTTTGTAGTCAATCGTTTTTGTGCTCTCAGTCTTGTCAAGAACTGTTCCGATCCCACGAGTTGACGAGTACCAGCGTTTCACAATGCTGCCTTTGACATCCTGTATGGCAAAAACGGGCTCGTGTTCGGTGCCGCTTAGATGTTCGTCAGGTGCAAATTCCAAGGAGACTGGTACCATACCGCTGCGTGTGATGTTCATAGATTGATAGATAGGAGAGAACTGGGCTCCTAAAAACCCAACCACCGGCCCGAGGGTCAGCAGCTTTCGCTTCGTCAATCTTTCAGTCACCGTGACTACACGGTCCAGGGATTCACCCTTAGCATTTTGAAATCCGCCAATTTCCATCATGGATACTGTGGGTGTGTACCAGAAGGGTTTTTGTGCTTTGAGTGACGACCCTGACACACGCACACGTACCATATATTGCGCGACGAAGTTCATAAAGGATTCGCGAACATCTCCAGTATAACCAACCGACGGGGGATACGCAAAGTGATTGATGCACACGTCTCTAGCACCTGCGCTCAAACTTGGGCAGTCGCACAGAATCTCGGTGCAGTCTGTGGGCATCTTCAGGGCGAACGGTATTCTGCTGTGCTGCCCAGGAGCAATCGAGCCTTCTAAAGGAAGAGTAGATTTGGCAATGGTACGCTTTCGTATAGAAACCTTATCCTTGCTTATTAGCGTGCCTTCATCACGAGCCTGTTCGAGACAGTTGATCTCAAATAGCAATATGGGATCAACAAGAGTCACGCGAGGAGAGAGAAGAAATTGGCCCGAAATAACGTCACCTGAATTGATGCGTGACTTATCAAGCTCCACAGAGATCTCTTCTGGAACGAAATAGGTGTTGAGCCTGTCATTGGGGGGAGTATACTCAAGCTGAATAGCATAGGGCGGGGGCAGATCACACGCGCTAGGCTCTTGGTCTCGGCTGTGACAGAATGGTCCGAGTAGTACATTTATGGGCTCCCCAGTAGCCACCATTGCACGGTCTTGTTTTTGCTACATGCAGGCCAGAGTGGGGTCTATATAGTTTTGTTTTGAGGCACAGGCGTTGACTCGGCTAGTGAGTCACGCCTCAGAGACCAGCATTCGGGAGTTTCTCCGCGTCTTGGATAATCCAACACAGTGAGGGACGAGCTGTAATTTTTGAAAGATGGACTCTTTCCTACTTTTGGAGACAAAAATATTTGTACCAGCAGGCATAGGATTACTTTTGCAAGCCAACTGCTACGGTGCTGTGACAATTTATCCAGGACTGTGACAGTATACCGCCTCTTACAAATACCGCCCCCCACATGACGTGCCTATGATTTGTGGCGGAGTGCAGCAGGCACGCGTCTGATCAGCACTTACACGCCGCGTAGCGCATTATATTTGAAATAGGGTCAGGGCCGCCAAGTTCGCCTAGCATGACTCACGACAAATCTCTTGTTTGCGGAGCCATTGATGCCAAATGATTTTAATAATCATTTGTTTATGTATTTCATAGTCCCTGGCCGAAAAAAGTTGTTTTTTTTAAGGCGCCCTGAAGGTGACAGCTCACATGGCCTTGGTGTCGCCACCGTGTAGTGCAGCGGAGTCTCTCTCCCAGCTTATTCCGACCCTGCATGAGTGTATGCAAGATCGGTGCCGACCTAGAGCCAGCACATCCGCGCTGGGTAATTGCAGGCGAGCTGACGTCTATGAGGCAATGGAAAGCAAATTGCGCGATTTCGAGGCGAATATGAAGATCAGGGACTGGCGAGCTCGTACAGTCTACTCATGGGAAATAAGGGACCCTCGAGAGCGAGATATAGATTGCATGACAGAACTAACCATAGCCCGGATAGAGCATTACATTACGAGTTCGGAGTGGTATATTATATTAGTGATCGCTTATCAGGGACGGGACCGATGGCACTTCGGAGATCGTGGAGTTGAGGCTACAGTAGCTGGGCAGGCCACCGACTTGCAACACCAACGGTACAGAGATTGTGATGAGACCAAAAGTATGCTTAATTTTCAGGTGTACCTCATACGTCAGTGCTCCCATACAAGATGCAAAGCTCGGCAAATTCAGCACTGATAAGGGGGGGATTTTGTACCATACTTTCAGAACCCATTGATTGGGTACCATCTTTGCAAGGAGATTGAAGTCGGTCACGATGTCAGAACTTGGCAGTTTGTACGCCGTTGTCTTTGTGGTTTCAGTTTTGTCAAGGATATTGCCGATGCCACGTGTGGACGAGTACCAGCGTCTGATTACTTTACCTGTCACCGATTTGACGGTAAAGGCTGCTGCGGGCTCGGCACTGGTAAAGACACTTTCCGGCATATACTCGAGCGATATATGCGCGACCCCATTGTGTGTGATACTTATTGCTTGGTAAATAGGGGATGCACGTGCAGTCAAAGAACCGAGAACGGGTTTCAAAACTAAGCGTTTTCGCCTGGCCAACTTCTCGATGACAGTGGCACCGCTAGCCAGGGGCTCACCTTGAGCATTCTGAAATTCGCTGATATCCATCACCGACTCGATCGGTGTATACCAAAAGGTCCTATCTGCACGTAGTTGTGAGTTAGTCACGCGCACACGTACCATGTAGTGGGCAACAAAGCCAACAAAAGAGTCATGTACGTCACCTGAATAACCAATTGATGGGGGAAATGCACAGTGATGCTTACAGGGACTCTTAGTGCCGGAGCTAAGTTCTGGGCAGTCGCACAACATTTCAGCATTATTGGCATTCATATCCAAAGCGAAAGGGACACTGCTCTGCTGCATCGGAGCAATTGAGCCACACAAGGGAAGTGTGGACTTAGCAAGTATCCGTTTCCTAACAGAAACTTTGTCCTTGTTCATGAGGCCACCCACATCGCGGGCTTGCTCCAGACACACGACTTCAAGCTTCAGAATTGGGTCCACAAGAATTGACCGTGGGGAGAAGAGTACATGGCCCGTGATGACTTCGCCCGAGACGAAATGTGTCTTTTCAAGCTTGATTTGAACAGCTGAAGGAGCAAAGTGTGTGTATGAAGTGTCACTAGGTAGACTTGGGAGGAGCTGAAGGGCATAGGGAGGAGGTAGTTCACTGGCGTCGGGCTTCGGGTCCGCTTGCGGCTGATGCAGTTGCTCGCCTAGCAAGCAGCCTGAGCCTGAAAACACCACCATTGTCAAGCTTGATACTCTCCCCACAATGGCGGTTATATTTGGGCATATATAGTTGCGGCCAAGACGCGGAGCTGAGTCTGGCCCATGGCTTATCGTCGTCCCTCAAACGGTTGTGGTTTACAAAGTTGTGGTGATGGCACGAGCGCCTAATCGGCTCGTGACCAGCAGTCTAGACGTGAGATCGGCGAAAGATTGTCCGCGTCTTGGGTCATCGACCGCAGGCTCACATGGGGAGCGACTTGCGCGCCGCTTGGGCGGTCTTTTACCTCGGTCGTGAAATTTAGGGCTCATGGCATACGCAGCAGCTAGGTTGGTTTGAGACCAATTCTCCCGGAAGTCTGGCCCGCTCGAGGCGGTCAGTTCTAGACCGTGCAAGCCATGGCCCGATTGACGTGCCTTCAACTGCAGCAGAGGCAGGGACGGACGCCTCAGAGCGCGACGATATTTGAAATAGGGTACGGGTGGGAGTCCAGAAGGTCTGGCTCACCACAACTTTTATCACTGACGCTCGGAAAAGCTCCGAAATCGCATAGTCAACCATGCACCATAGTCTTAGCCTTCAGGTCCTTTTTTTGCCCACCTTGAGCATGTTCCAGGTCTCGACTCGCGGCTAGTTGTCCATATGTTCTTCCCCAGAATCTGCTTGCAGCCAAATCTCCCAACTTCCCCTGGACCCTACATGAGATGCAAGTTGTGGCTTTGGCCCCCGAGGCCCTGCGCCCCTGTCTAGGCAATCGCAACCGAGCAGGCAATTTATCAGGCGTATCTGCTTGCTTGTTGCCATCGCCAAACATGTATACACTACGAATCTAACACAGTTCGGTGCCACGCATCCCAGCTGAAGCTTATTGTCAATGCTAGCGAGGGCCGCGCGTTGCCTTGAAGTATTCGCTAAAGTTGGCCCCATGATCGAGGGCATGCTCTACCTGATTTGCGACATCTTTCCACTGCACTTTCTCATCCCGCGTGCCACGGGTTTTGAGGTCCTGCTGGAGCCAGGTAAGGGCCAGCTCCATCAGAGGCGTGCCCCGATGCACGAGAGTGACCGCATCTGTAGGCTGCGCCGCTTGAAATGCCTCAATTATCTGCAATGCGGGCCCGAAGTCGCTAATGCTCCCAAGATGCATGTGCACTAGGTGGGTGGGCCACCCAGTCAGGCCGTCGAAAATATGAGTGGCATAGACAATCTGGCAGTCGCGCTCTTCAGTTTCACGATGTAAAAAGTCCAGCAGGCGTGCACGCACTAAAACGTCGAGGTCGACAGTGACCTCGTCGAGCAGCAACGTCGTCCACGGCTGGAGTAAGCCCATGCATAGCTGAACACGGCGTCGCTCACCGTCCGAAACTTGATTCATGCGCCAGCGCAGGTCAACGTCCAGTATGTCGATAAGCTCGTCGCGACGCTCGGGGTAAGCGTCGCCGCCAACGCTAGCCAGCAGCAGAACAACGGCTACGTCGCGGCGTACCGTCGTGTTCGCTGCCCATTCCGTCCCAAGGTACGTTATACCGCTCGTGCATTGTCGAAACGGGTCGGAGCCGTTGATCTGCAGCTTGCCAGCCTTTGGTAGTGTTTTACCGGCAAGCACACGGAGCAGCGTCGACTTGCCGGCGCCATTGGCACCCAACAACAGCGTGCGCGAGCGGCTCGGAAGCTTCAGTTGAATGTCTGTCAGGCCCACGGTGCCATTGTTGAATGCGTAGTACAGTCCTTCGGATTCAATCATCGCTCGGAATCAACCTCCACCTCTCACGGCCGGTGGCAACAGCTAAGCTGTGACTGAGACTGGGAGAGCTAGCCGCACGCGTCCAAGTCCTCGGGCTGACGGGGGGAACCATTGATCCCAAGGGTCCCAGGTGCCCTGCTAGCGCCTCCACGGCTGACCGACCACCCTCTCCACTTTCATTGCCGCCCCTGCTGCACTGCTGCGCAGCGCAATGAGTCTTCGCCTGGGCCTGGGCAACATTCGCAATGTTTCGTCGAACACCCTGCGCGCGGGCGGTGTATACCTGAGTGGCGCACTCTATGCTGCCGGCTTTTACCTTGTGCTGGACTCCGCGCTGTGGTCTAAGCACCAGAACAACTCTGACCTGCACGTGAGCTTCATCGACTGGCTGCCCCTACTGCTCTCCTCGCTCGGCATGGCCATCATCAACCTCGTCGAGAAGTCCCGCCTCCAGTCTGGTCTGGCGTTCAGCAACGAGTACGCAGGCAACAACGAGACCTGGCAGGCGCGGGTCGTGCTCTTTCTCGGGTTTGCGTTTCTGAGCGGAGGCTTGGCTGGCTCGGTTGTCATTCTTGTGCTGCGCTACCTCGTTCCCGGTCACAGCATGCCCGTTCTCGGCATGGGCGTCTCGAACGTGCTGAGCGCAGTCAGCGTCATGGCCTCGACGGCTGCACTGTGGATTGCCCAGAACCTTGAGGACGACTATAGCTATTCGCTTCAGCTCTGAGCAGCTCGTCTTCAAAAGTAGGCAATCATGGAGACGCAACGGCAAGTTGCCGGGCCACCAGATAAGTTATTTGTTTGCTATTCATGCTATCATAAAGAACAGGGGTAAAGCCGCCTTTGCAGCTCATGCGAGGTAAGCGTAGTAGACGCAGCCGCCGAACCGAGTCCAAGAACAGACAGCCGCAAAGGTAACCGCTTAACTAGATTGCTTATGCAGTGGTGTCAGCAATTTCCTCCGCCGTCATCGGCGTGAATGCATCGAGGTCGACGCCCGATTCCTTGAGCGCTGCACGCGCGTGCTCAGGAACCAATTTCGTGTTGAACTGTGGTGCAACAGAGAGTTCCATTCGCGTGAAGTCAAAAAGTGGCGGCATATCGCCCTCAGGCTCGTCGGGGTGGCGCCAGTTGGGCATCTTCGTCGAGGGATCCCGGAGCTCGTCGAAGTAAGGGTGCGTCAACACCTCAACGGCAGTAGGCCGACGCTCGGGCGAGTATTCGAGCATGTGCGACATGATTTCGATAGCGTCAGGCGGTGCCCGCCGGAAGACGCGCTGCAAGGGATGCGGCCGAATTTGTGGGAACCGGTGGTCGCTGTTGTGAGCTGGGTTCATGTTGCGGATCTGCTCGCGCGTAGGTGTGCCTAGAACCTTGATAATCTCCACCAGCTGGTCTATACCGTTTCCGCCAGGGAAAAGGGGCTGGCCAAGAATGAGCTCGGCCATCACGCAAACACCAGACCATACATCGATTTTTGTAGTGTAATTGACGGCGCCAAATATCAGTTCAGGCGCGCGATAGTAGCGTGAGCAGATGTATGCCACGTTCGGCTCACCAGGGACAAGCTTCTTGGCTGATCCGAAGTCGCACAGCTTGAGTGTACCGGTACGCGGGTCGCAAAGAAGGTTGCAGGGCTTAATGTCACGGTGGCAGATACCTAGCGTGTGGATGTAAGCGAGTGACCGGAACATCTGATAGGACAGCAGCTTCACCTCCAAGCTTGGCATCGTTGTACGAGCTCGCGAGTAAAATCTGATTTCCGACGCAACCGTACCGGGAACATACTCAAGGACTAAATTCAGGTAAACCTCATCATGCTCTGCCGTGGAGTAAAAGTATGCCTTTAGGCCCACAATGTTAGGGTGTTGAACCTTGCGCATGATCTCGAGCTCACGGTTCTTGAAGCGACGGTCCTGGAGGACGCGCTTGATAGCTGCCTCGTCGCCATCCGGTAGGAGCTTGGTCTGGAACACTACCCCAAATGAGCCATTGCCTACGACCTTGTTTTGTGTGTACCACATGTCGCGTGTCTCACCGGTTTTACCGTCATGGACCTGTCGGTGAATAACTTCTGAAGACATGGTGACAGCCGCCTAGAGATCACAGCGAGAAGGGGTGGGTGTCAGTTTTGAAGCAAGAAAGGCGACTAATTGGGTAACAAATGGAGTGGTAATGCAAGAGCGTAGCGCAATCTGCAACTCCTATGCCGGCTGGGCTTCAGACTTGCTGGCTCTCCGAATGCTTGGTGTTCTACCGGGAATAAACACTCGGGTAGAAGGGATGCTTGGTGATGTGGAGCACCCTAGAACTCCCCACTGGTAACTCTCGGGTGAGTAAGCGCAATGAGCGGGGTTATGGTTGAAGACCCCTACCCTCGCGCCGTGAAATACCAACACTCTGATCACTGTATGCAGCTAGCTGCAGTCGTTAGCCATAAGACGTGCCCTTTCCCACGAGCCAGGCACTTGCGAAGGGCCTTTAACATGGCCTACCGTTTTAAACAATTCAAGCAGCAAGAATCTCGAGACTTACACTCTGCATATTGATGATTGGTCTCAAGCGCGAAACCAAAGCATACAATGGCCTGACTAGGTGTTCCCTTCACTTGGCACCGCAGTAGTTAGCGAGCCTAGTGTCCAGCCGCGTGAAGCTTTGTCCTGCCTGACAGGTCGTGAGCGCCGGGCTTGCGCAGCATCACCAACGCACAATGACGCAAAGTGATCCCTTGGGTGTAGCTGAGTAGATGAGGATAGAGAAGGTCATATACTCTTCGATCACTCTTTGAGGGCCTGGGGCAGGAAATAGCGTTACCAAACTCTACTCGCGGTTTAGTGAACTTTGGCTGCTCGATTGGCTGCGCGCGCTGCTGTTTGTGACTGGCTTCCGGCGTAGGTGCGCATGCGAGGCGGGGGCAAGGGAGACTGCCTTATGCAAGGGATAGCAATGCTACCCAGGTGCGTTGACTCGCCGAACAGACCTGCTGATTGTTGCCGAGCTGGACAGCGTAAAATCTCTCGTGTCGAGCATGTGAAGCTAAGCATCACCCTTTCTTGTGTCCCCCCGTCAGCCGTACGCTAGGTGTTGGGCATCCGTCCCAACTAGCGCGGGCTGCATTGTGCCTGCTTAGGTCTGCTAGGGAGCCGATCCAAGTCTTTGCCTGACATCATCAAAGACAGCGCACCTCAGTGCTGAGATTGAGCCAATCACAGTGTACAAGAAAGACAAGCTCCGCGGAGGCGAAGACTGAATGCACTATGTAAATTGCGGAGAGAAGTCAAGCGAGATTATGCGGTCAGGGTACTGATGATTTGGCTGGGCTGCTATGGCATAGTGATCCCCTCGTCCGCTCCTACAAACACAAAATCACGCCCAGTCTTCAGTAGCTTCACAGAAAAAGGCCTTGGTTCGGGCGCCCTCATCCCCCGTCTGCACAGTCTGCACAAGCTGCGCTTGCCCTGCGTTGCGGAGGGCCTGCAGTTTCGTCTGCTTGACGTGCGTGCGGGGTTAGTGACTCCCGAGGTGCCCCAAGCTGCCCAAGCTCTCACCCACCCACATATCCCACCTCTGCCAACAGACGTAGGCACTATGAACAGCACAGCGGGCCCTTCAGCACGTATCATATAACAAAATTAGTGAAAGGTGCAGCATCTGGTGGGCTTATCCTGATCATAATTGTAAATAAAAACTCGTGCGCATTGCCCATCGTTCGTGCCCTCAATTTGTGGCTTGGCACCCCGCGCGAGCAAATGTGCATGTGCAGGCGCCACCTACATCTAGCCACAGCGCGGCTTTAGACGTTAGCTAAGCATCTACCAGGCGGCTGTACTCTGGGGGCTCGAACCTCCCAAGTGCGCGCGCGACCACGGCATCCAGCCGGTCGTTGACTCAGCGTTCTCTACACTAGTGCGATGCAAGTGCTCGAATGGGCGTTCGGGAAGAGGCTCACGCCACAGGAACGGCTGCGCAAGCACCAACGTGCTCTTGAGAGGGCTCAGCGTGAGCTTGACCGTGAGAGGCAGCGGTTGGAAGGACAGGAGCGCAAACTCATTGCCGATATCAAGAAGGCCGCCAAGGATGGCAATATGGGCGTTACCAACATCATGGCCAAGGACCTCGTACGGACGCGCAATTATATTCACAAGTTTTACGTGATGAAGACGCAGCTCCAAGCGGTATCACTGAGAATTCAAACAGTCCGCGGTAATCAACAGATGGTTTCGTCAATGCAGGGCGCATCGAAGCTGCTGGGAACCATGAACCGACAGATGAACTTGCCGGCGCTGTCCAAGGTTGCCATGGACTTCGAGCGTGAGACTGATATGATGGATCAGCGCCAGGAGATGATGGATGATGCCATTGAGGAAGGCATGGGCGAGGACGAGGAAGAGGAGTCGGATGAAATCGTGGCGAAGGTGCTTGACGAGATTGGAATCGACCTTAACCAGCAACTGGCGACCGCCCCCACTGCAGAGCTTGGGGAGCGCGTCCAGACCGATGATATGCAAGCCCGCCTTGATGGACTACGGAGATAAACAATTTAACAATGCGCAGGATCGCGGGCGATTATTACTGTGCAAATGAATGAACACAAGCAACTCGGCAGGGCACCGCTCAATTGATTCAAAATAGCTCTCTCGCCTACAAATACAGCTAGTAGGGTCAATATGATACATGTCGCGCTCACGCCAGCAGGCGGATCAGCTTTTTCGAGGTAAGGTAGTTAATGATGCTCTGCACGCTGGCTTCCACACTCTGATCATGCGTGACCTCGACCTCAGGGGACTCGGGCGCCTCGTAAGGGGCAGAGACCCCGGTGAAATCTTTGATCTCGCCGGCGCGAGCCTTTTTGTAAAGACCCTTGGGGTCCCGCTGCTCCGCGACCTCAACCGGCACATTCACATAAACTTCAACGAACGGCAGGCCTGCGTCGTTATGCAGCCTGCGAGCCTGGTCGCGATCCGCTCTGTAGGGAGAAATGAATGAGGTGATGGCCACAGTCGTCGAATCGGCAAACAGCTTGGCAACCTCACCAATGCGCCGAATGTTTTCGTTGCGATCTGCTTCGCTGAATCCAAGGTTTTTATTTAAACCGAAGCGCACATTGTCGCCGTCAAGACGGTAGGCCCTGATGCCATGCTCCAACAGATAAACTTCGAGTTGCGTGGCAATAGTGCTCTTGCCAGAAGCACTCAACCCCGTGAACCATACAGTGAGACCGCTCTGATTGGTGAGTTCACTGCGCTGCTTGTGTGTCAGACCGTCGTGCCAAGTAATGTTTGTGGCCATTTTGAAGTTAGTTGACGATACTGTCAAGCTACAACTCGTTAGCCATCAACTTCATGACGCCATATCACGTGTGCGTTATCGGCGTGCAAGCTGGTGCGTTAACGGCGCTTGCCGCCGGACGCAAGTATGAAAGACTTGCCTTCCAGGCAACTCGCGATAGATTCGGGCCTCTCTGTGCACTTTCAGGCCATAGATTTGAATAATTATTATTCTTACAGAGCAGCCAACGCGTTATTGATCGAGCGCGGCGCGTCAACGTTAGTGCAGCTAGAACCGTAAGGACCTAACCTAATCGAGGTAGCCGCAGTTAGATGTGACGTATTATACCTACAGTAGAATGGTTTATGTCTATCTCGACTCGTTTGATTGCTGTTCAGGCTAGCAACATTGCTCTGTACGCTCACGATCGACTCGGTAATTATGCAGGGCAGTGCATATGACGCGTGGGGATTCCCAACCCATGCAAAGCTGTTACATTCCTCCAGAAACCCGCGCCTGCTTAGCACCGTTGACATAGAAGCAGGCGGATCCAGGTACAACGTCAATATACCAGTGAAATGACCGCGCGCTCGCGCGCGGCGCACATCCTATGCACTGTGTCATCTATTCTGTTCTCCCTCGTGTACCTGACCGCACTTCTCATTATGGCCATTTACCGGAGTGTCACTACAGACTCAACGCCCAAGGACCCGAGCGTTCAGCTCAAAAAGGAGGAGCGCAAGCTTGTATTTGATTTGGCCCACTATATTCGCCTGGCAGGTTTTGATTTAGAAACCCACATGGTCACCACGGAGGATGGTTTCATTCTCGAAATGCATCATATTATAGACCGCAAGGTTGCAAATGGGCAACCTATTGTGGATCAGGCAGGCTCCACGAGCTCACAGAAGTACCCAGTCCTCCTTATCCCTGGCCTCATGCAGTCTTCGGCCTCCTACTGTACCTCAGGGCCCGGCGCAATCGCAGAAACGCTGGCACAAAGAGGGTACGACGTGTGGCTCGGAAATAATCGTTGCGGTTTCAAGCCTCGCCATGTCAAATTTAGCGCTTGGTCTGCGGGTATGTGGGACTGGTGTATCCGCAACATGGCCACACAAGACATGCCGGCCATGGTCGAGTATGTTCGTAAGAAATCTGGTGCTACAAAAATAGCCTTGGTAGCTCACTCGCAGGGCACGACGCAGACTTTCATGGGGCTGGCAAAGTCATTCAGGCCAGAAATTGGCGAGTCTATTTCCAGTTTTACTGCGCTCGCGCCTGCCGTATTCGCTGGCCCGCTTGTTGACCGCTGGTTCTTGAAGATGTTACGGATCAATCGTAGACCCTACCGCATTTTAATGGGTTATCGCGCATTTCTGGGCATCATGGGCAAAATGCATGACTGGATGCCGTTGCGCTGGTACGTTTACCTGGGCTATATCATGTTCCACTACATGCTCGGCTGGAGCGACATTTTATGGGACCGCCACTACCGTGACCGTAATTTTGTGTTCTCGCCAACATATGTGAGTGCCAAGCATATGATGTGGTGGCTTGGGAAAGGTGGCTTCGCCGATAAAAAGTGCATTTTCGATGAAAACGATAGTCAATGGTTCAATGAGCAGTTTCCGCCTCTCGCTATCTTTGCCCCAGGACGAGACGACCTTGTGTCACCCGAGAGACTCATCAATCGCCTCAGAACGCATGAAAATCATATTGACGTCACTGTCTATGACCTTCCGTCATACTCGCACCTAGATGTCCTTTGGGCCAAGGACGTTGGGCCTCAAGTGGCGGAACCTCTGGCAGAGTATATCTGGTCTAAAGTTGGCGACAAAGAGGAATGGCTGGCACCTCATTTGTGATGTAGATGTGAGGGCGCTGGTTGAAAGTAGATACCACCTCCCTTATTGTATGAGACAACGACGTGCATGTTATAATAGAGACTATATCTAGCTAAGTTCAGCGTTAAAGAGCCCTCAGACAAGAGTTGTTAGCATCTCAGCAAAATCTTATAGGAATAGGCGTTCCCAAGATCAGGCTGTCAATCGCAAATTATAGTCATCTCCGGGCTTTATTTTTAAACCAAGGAGAAGATCTTGCGTCGAACAAGCTTTCAGCAGTGATTTCTGGGGTTAGGGTTGTATATTGACGCCTGGCGTCAACCTGTGCTGTCTCGAAGCGCGTTGTAGGGCTTAGCCCTACTCTGGTGGGACTGCGTCTGAGGCACTCACGCTGGATGTCACTCAAGCTTGAGCGGCCAACACTCACCAACACAATAATGTCCGAGGTTAAGAGCACCAACTGGCGCCTGGTCGAGACTGGCCGCGTTGTGCTGATCAACGCTGGCGCTGACGCCGGCAAGCTTGCTGTGATTGTCGAGATCATTGACCACGGCCGGGTTCTCGTTGACGGCGCTGCCACCAAGGTCGCTCGCCAGGGCGTCAACCTCAACGACGTTACCCTCACCAAGCTTGTGGTCCCCAAGCTTCCCCGCGCTGCCGGCTCTAAGACTGTTGTCAAGCAGTGGAAGGCTGCCGACATCGACGGCAAGTGGGCTGCCAGCGGCTGGGCTAAGAAGATTGCCCAGCGCCAGCGCCGGCGCGAGCTATCGGACTTCGAGCGTTTCCAGGTCCTTGTCCTCAAGAAGCAGCGCCGCCACGCCGTGCGCAAGGCCGTTGCCAAGGCCAACTAATGCATTTATATAGCCTCAACGTGGCGCTAGTGGCCATTATATATGTAATCCATCGCGGAGTAAAAACATCTGAAAATTAAAACTCTATGGCTCAAAATGTTCCAGTTTAGGCAGTATTCTGCTTGTCAAATTCGGCAGGCGTTTTCGTTTTAAGCTGTAGGGCGTGCACTCCATGGTCGCGCTTGAGCTGGTCGTCAAGGAGATTATAGACTAGACGATGCCGAGCCGGCAACGGCCTCCCTTCGAACTCGCTGCTTACGATTGTCAAGTGGAAATGAGACTCCGTGATGTTGCTCGAACCTCGCATTGACGCATGGTGAGCGTGCATTGCGCTGTCGTTGCGAATGTCAAGGTACGTTGGCTTGAATGCCTCCGTAACGCGACGGCGAATGAGATCTGTGACGGGTGTAGCGGATGACGACATAAACCTTCTCATTGGCGTCGCGCAAGCTTTCTGCACCTGAGTATCCCGGCGCTCGCAGGCGTTTTATCCTGTCAGCACGACCTACGAAAAGGTGACAGACAAAGTACACTGCGGCGCTGGCTGGTCGCCAGCTTGTCAGCCACGGCGGCTGATAGAGCCACCCTCCACAACCTGCGCTGTGTAGTGTTATCGTCCCCATCGTCTGAAGTTTACTAAGCCGGGGCCGCGGGGCGGAGGCTACGCCCCCTTCTATTGCGAGTTCTGTATCTCTCCCACCAGACCCGGCAAACACTCTTGAAAACATGGCCAGCAGCGAACCTTACGATCCATACATTCCGTCCTCACAACATGAGGGCGGTGCGTCTCGTACGGCTGCGATTCAGGCTCAGATTGACGACACTGTCGGCATCATGCGCGAGAACATCAACAAAGTTGCGGAAAGAGGCGAACACCTCGACTCGCTGCAAGACAAAACGGACAATCTTGCTGTGAGTGCACAAGGATTCCGCCGGGGCGCCAACCGGGTTCGGAAGCAGATGTGGTGGAAGGACATGAAGATGCGCCTCTGTTTGATCGCGATAGTTGTCATCATCATCATTGTTGTCATTGTGGTGCCCATTGCCACTCTTGCTAAATAGCCGCTTTTTATATTATTGCTACGCTCATGATGTGGTTATTTTAATGCTCTTTAGCATCAATGTTGAGGCATAGTTGCTGGTGGTCAAAGCAGCCTCAGTTGCGACGGGAAGTCTCCGACATTGCCGGTCTCAAGAAGGTTATTTCCCACGACTTGCGCACCCTGATTTACGACATTGACCAATGCACGCATTCAACCAGGTCTTGGCCCCCGAGCCTTGCCGCAGTTTCGAGCCCGGCCTGTTTTGGACTACGGTTGCGTTTTATCGCTGGCGGCAGCGTGCAAGCAACTGGCGCACATAAGCAGCTTTTCAAATGAGATACACTATATCTTCTATTCAGCACACCATGGCACAACTTATTTGGCCGAGTCCAGAATGGCCTGCAGCGTGAGCGACTTGGGGCGCTCAATAGGCATGCCCAAGATGCGGTCCCAGATGAGCTGCGGTAGCGGTCCCAGCGCACGCGACACACCAAAGGTCACCGTGTAGTACTTGGTCTCGGTGATGCCGTAGTGGTGGAACAGGACACCCGAAGACGAGTCAACATTGGGGTGCGGATTTTTGGTTTTGCCGTGCTCGGTGAGCACGCCGGGCGCGACCTCGGAGATGGCCTTGACCAGCTTGAAGACGGGGTCACCGGCAACCTCGGGGCGCTCTGCAGCAAACTGCATGAGCGCCGCGAAGCGCGGGTCAGGCTTGCGCAGCACGGCGTGGCCGTAACCCGGTACGACGCGTCCGCTGTTGAGCACGCTCCACAGGTACTTTTCGACGTCCGCATTGTTGTAACCCTCGGGAATGTTACTCTTCATGTCAAGCACAAAGCGCAGAACCTCCTGCGCGGCCAGACCGTGCAGAGGGCCGGCGAGACCAGCCAGACCGGCAGAGTAGGACAGCATGGGGTCCGAGAGCGCTGAGCCGACCAAATGCGTCGTGTGGGACGAGACATTTCCGCCCTCGTGATCGCCGTGCAGAGCGAAATACAGACGCAGAAGATCAACAAAGCCCTCATTGTCGCCCTTACCCATCAAGTTCGCATAGTTGAGCGACCAGTCGGCCTTGGGGTCGATCTTACCGGGCAGCGCACCACCATCACGGTACGCATTCTGGTAGATACGCGCGGCAATCGCGGGCAGCTTCGCCAGCAGCGTGATGCTGTCGTCGAAGACATACTCCCAGTATGCAGTCTTCGGGATACCCTTCTCATACGCCTTGGCGAATGTCGACTCGTTGTTGAGCGCAGCGACAGCGATCACGAACTGTGTCATAGGGTGCGTATCCTTGGGCAGATTGTTGAGGGTCCGCTCCACATACTCAGGGAGCTCACCGTTCTCAGCAAGTTGCGCACTGAACTCCTGAATCTGGGCGTCCGTGGGCACCTGTCCGGTCAGTAGGAACCAGTACATAGCCTCGGGAAGCATCTCGCCTTTGCCCTGGTACTTGGGCAGCAGCTGCTGGCACTCGGCAATCGACTTGCCGTGAAAGCGAATGCCCTCGTTCGCATCAAGCATCGAGCCTTCCCAGACCAGAGACTTAATCCCGCGCATGCCGCCAATCGTCTGGCCAACAAGCACCTCGCCGAGTGACTTGTCGGCGTGGTCCTTTTTGATCTTCTTGAGCAGTTCGACCTTGGCGGGGATAGCATCCTTGAGCTGCTGCTTCAGCGTTGACGTGTTGCGCACACCCCGCAGGGTCTGCGAAAAGAGCTGGCGCGACTGAAGAGCGTACATTAAATTCGGCCTGAACTTGGTGATGGGAGGAGGTCAGACGAGTGTGGGGAGAATCCAATCATGTACCACCTGCACGGGAATGGCTTTGCCGGGGCGCATCCGGTGGGCAAGGGTCACCACGTTTCCCCAGATATCCGGTTTTCGGCCCGCATGCGGCCTTTCGAATAGGAGAAGCATGGGCACCCCATGACGCGATAATCACATGCTAGTCAATTCTCAAACAATGAGTAGTCGAATGAAGGCCATTCAAGATCATCCGACCTTCTTTTCTGCGTAATATGTAAGGGCATGCGACCAGTAGTTTTGGCCTTGCATAATGTGGAGAAGTGCGTCAGCTAAACCCGTTGGGGCCCGCCCAACGGTAGTCGAGCAAAACAAGGATTCTGGAGGTAGAGAGAACCACCATCAAGCATTAGGTACGCTGCTATATAACATAGTCGTCCATTTGTCTAGTATCAGGGGTGGTAACGCTATGCTGTGGTGGTTTGTTCAGCCTCGGATGAATTCTCGGCATCTGGCGGAGCGCTGGCTGACCCCTAGCCCCGGCGCAGCCAATCCGCTCTTCGGCAAACAAGCCAGCGTTCAAGGGCCTCGCCAGACGACGCGTCAAATCGCCAGATCCAGCGGGCAGTCCGAGTACACAGCATCTTAAATGTGAGCACGTTGTACATCGTTAATGCGCCGAGGCCTCATAAATGTGGACATTGTGGGATGGTCTCTGACGGGCGTGAATACATGCGTGCGTGCATAGAAGCGTCCACTGGTGGACGTCATGACATTTATACGCCCATTTTACGCATCAGACGTCGCTCACGGTATGATTTGTAGCGACGCTTAGTTTTGGCCGTTACACGGGCTGCTATCTGCCCCGCACGGACACGACGAGCTGCGCGAAGTAAGGTATGCGACGCCAGATCCGCGGCGAGATTGATTGCAATATCACGAAACATAAGAGTCTTGCTCTTCGAAGCGCAGGTGTTCAATGTATGTCGTTCACTCGCTAGTGGAAGTGATCCGCGCGCTGGCATCACATTCCCTCACTGCAGGGCTGCGGGGTGGCCTGCTGCAGGGGTTTACTATCTTATCACGTGATGAACTGGCACAGCATCTAAGCTGCCGTGGCCTCATGCGGCAGCGCCAATCGCCAGTCCACCGCACGCTGCTTGTCCAGCCGTTTGACGGATGAGATTGTCCCTGGTCTGCCTAGCCGGTGTGCTTGGTGGCGTGGCAGCACGCACGCCTGTGCCTGAGCTCTCGCTCGAGGCACC
>JANIVI010000101.1:0-20141 GCA_030555755.1 Wickerhamiella kazuoi | reverse complement strand
GGGGTCTCGCGCCGACCCCGGGGATTTGGCCGCGTCTGAGCCCTCTTGCCCTCCACGACGCTGTCCCGATCTCGCCGGACGGCACGCTCGCCGCCGCCGGCTCGTCCGACGGCGCCGTGCGCCTCTTCCGCGTCGAGTGGGCCGGCGCCGCGCCGGCGCTGCGCCCGCTCGGCACGCTGAAACTGCACGTCGGCGGCGTCAACGACGTGGCGTGGGCGCCCGACTCGCGGCACGTCGCGTCCGCCGGCGACGACAAGGTCGTCGTGCTGTGGAGCGTCGCGCGGCTGCGCGCGCTGCGCGTGCTGCGCGGGCACACCCACGCGGTCACCGGCGTGCGCTTCAACCACCGCGGAACCGTCGTCGTGTCGGCGTCCGTCGACGAGAGCGTGCGCCTGTGGGACGCCAAGGGCGGCCGCGCGCTGCGCACGCTCGCCGCGCACTCGGAGGCCGTCACCGCCGCCGACGTCAGCTTCGACGGCACGCTGCTCGCGTCCGGCGCCCACGACGGGCTCATCCGCCTGTGGGACACGCAGTCGGGGCACTGCCTGCGCACGCTCTCGGGCGCGGGGCCCACCGCGCCCATCACGCACCTCGGCTTCTCGCCAAACGCGCAGTTCGTCGTCGCCTCCACCGTCGACGGCCACACCCGCGTCTGGGACTACCTCATGCACGAGTGCGTCAAGGACTACGACACCGGCGCGCCCGACACGTATGCGCGCACGTTTGTGTTTGTCGGCGGCGCGCTGCTGCGCGCCGCCGCCGACGGCGTCGACGTCTGGGACATCCAGGGCCAGCGCGCGGGGCGCCTCGCCGTGCCCGGCGGCGCCTTCACCGTCGACGCCGCCGCCGCGCCTAAAGATACAAACAACTCTTCCTCTACATCTCTGTGCATCCTCGCGGCCGGCCCGCGGGGCCTCACCCTGTTCGGCCCGGGCTCGCTGCCGAGCAGCGTCCAGAGCGTGCTCGCCGCGGCCCGCCCCAGCTGAGCCCGCTCAGCTGGGGGGCCCTCGGCCCTCGGCCCTCGGCCCCCGGGCTTCAGTGGAAGGCGACGCGGTCGACGCTCGCCGCCATGAGGCCAACGATGTTGTTCTCGAGGCGCGCGTTCGCCGTGTCCTCGAGGTGCTTTTTCGGGTCCTGCTTGCCGACGTACCGCGTCTTGAGCTCGTCCGCCGTGAGCGTCTTCTCCTCGGACACCCGCGTGTTGTACTGCGACGCCAGCTTCACGAGCTTCTCCATCGCGTCGCGGTTCTCCTCGTGCGTGTGCTCATAGTCCTGCACCTGCAGCCCGCTCGCCCAGTCCGCCTTGTGCACGTTCGTGAGCATCTGCTCCTCGGCCTCGGTCTTTTTGTAGTTGATGTTGATCGAGTAGTAGTGGCGGTTCAACCCGTGGATCAGCGCCTGGATCGACGGCTTGTTGAGGTGGCCGAGGTTCGACGTCGTC
This sequence comes from Wickerhamiella kazuoi, assembly GCA_030555755.1. NCBI lineage: Eukaryota > Fungi > Ascomycota > Dipodascomycetes > Dipodascales > Trichomonascaceae > Wickerhamiella > Wickerhamiella kazuoi. The sequence goes on along the minus strand of JANIVI010000101.1, from coordinate 18,700 downwards.
TGCCGCGGCTCCTGGCCCATCATCAGCGTCGCCTGCGGAATCAGGCGGAACGCGTCGATCACAACCTTGCCCTTGACGCTCTGAATCGGGTCGACCACCACGGCCACGGCGCGGGGGTTCAGGCGCTCGAACGAGAGCTGCGTGTTCACGTCAACGCTCGACAGCCAGCAGCCGAAACCCGGGTGCGAGTGGTACCAGCCAACAACCATCTCGTCGCGGCCCGTCTGGCGCAGCATGTCCATCATGCGCGTCTGGAACACCTCGTCCACGGCCTCGACCGACACGCCCGTGCCGCTCTGCGGCATCGCAAACACGTCCTTGACCACCACCGTGAAGTCGTCCACAAACTCGCCCAGCATCAGGCCCATCACCTCCATGGGGACACCGGCGCGGCCGTGCTTCAGCATCTTCAGGAGCGCCAGCGACGAAATGTACACCGTCTCCGAGTTGTCGACGACGGGCGACTCGCCGGCGCCGGCACCGCCGAGCCCGTTGAGGCCGCCTGCCTGCGCTAGCAGCCGTTGGAAGTCCATGGTAAGTTGGGAGGCGACGGCCCGGGGTGGGGCGCGGCCTAGTGGGAGAGAGCGTGGCCGTGACAAAGCCGGCCGGCTGCGCGACCAGGGGGAGGTGCCGGGGCTGGCGGCGCTAGAGGTCTGCACGAGACCAGACAGGCCTTATTGAGCATTATAGTTTTTAATCAATTTTGAGCACGCCAAGCAATTGCATCACAGATTCTTCGAGTGGCGCAATGGGCACGACTGGCTGCCGGTCATAGTGTACCTGCCGCCCGTGCCGGCTCCGCCGCCGGCGCCTACCGGCGGAGTTGCGGTCGTGGTGCCACCGCACGACTCAGAGAGCAGGAACAATCTGCACGGCGACCCCCATGTGTCGCGCAATCCGATCTGCAAAGTCTGCAAAAAACAGGATTCGGCCGCGCGCGGCACGCGGCTGCGGCGCACCACGCCCGCCTTATCGCGATTAGCCGATGCAGGGCACGTGCTTCGTCGCAACCGCGGGACGATGCCGACTATAAGAGTTGCCGCGCCCCCGCACGGCGACACGCCTTCGAAATTGCACTGCGACTTTTTTGGGTACGTTGCTACTATTTCGATATAACGCTACGGCAGCGCGTCACAGCCGACCGGGCCGCGCGAGCTACTGCTTGACGCCCTCCTCCTCCAGGGCCTGCTTGGCCGCGGGGCGCGAGAAGACCTTCTCGTAAAGCTTGGCCGCGTTGGCGTAGGGCGAGATGTCGAGCTTGAGCTTGCTGCCCCAGTTCAGGCAGACGGCGGCGTAGACGTCGGGCTGCGTGAGGTTCGGGCCGAGCCAGAACTCGGACTTGGACGTCGCGAGCCACTCGTCGAGCTCCTTCATGCGGCGCTGCCACTTGACGAACGCGGCCTGGCGCTCGTCACCGGCAAGCTTGGGGTTGAAGAAGGGGCCGAACGCCGAGTGCAGGTCGCTGCAGAAGGCGAGCGCCTCGGCGATGCGCGCCTGCTGGATCGAGCCCTGCTCGGGGTTCATGCCGGGCGCGCTACCCTTGGTGCCCAGGTACTGGAGCACGGCGGGGCCCTGTGTGATGACCTGGCCGTCCTCGAGCTGGATCGCCGGGACGGCACCGCGGGGGTTGACCTTGTAGAAGTCGTCGCCCGAGGCGGTGACCTTCTTGCCAATGTCGACCTTCTCAATCGCGTACTTGAGCTTGCCCTCGATGAGGACAATGTGCGAGGCGAGCGAGCAGGCGCCGGGGGAGTAGAAAAGCTTGAGCGACATTTGTGTTATTCGACTTGATGATCCACTTTCCCCACTCTGCCAGGCGCCTTATATACTGTGAGCCGGGGCCACGTTTGCTGCCCGAACCCTCAGGGCAGCGACCTGCGTGTGGATGCGCCAGCCAATGCATGCTGGGGCACGTTCTTGCCCGCATCTAGGGCGCGCCCTGTGGCGGCGCCGGCCTCCCAATTCCTCCGAATTCCGGCATTTTGCGCCCAAAGGCCCGCAATTCACGCAGAAACCGGGTCTTCTCCCGTCCGGGGCGGGTCGTACCGCGGCAGGTCGCCGGTGAGGCTGCGAACCTCGTGCAGGCCGGGGGCCGCCAGTCCAAACGTCTCTTCGCTCTTCCATGCGTAAGCTGCATTTATCAGCAAACGCATGGAGCCTCGAAACGGATCAGAAACCGAATCGCAAAAAGCGAGCGCTCATAAAAGCTGTAAATATGCATAACGCCGGCTCAGAGCCGGCCGCCGCTCGAAATCCGGGCAGCTGGCCCGGGGGTCCAAAGGTGGACCTGCAGGGCCTCTCGCGGGCGGCCCCGGCATCTTAGTCAAGCTGCAGACCCGACAGGTTGGCCCGAGCCAGGGCAGAAAATGTGGAGGCACCGAACCCGCGCGACACTGAAGCAGGAGTCGGCTTGACAGAGAGCGTGCGCGCGCTAAAAACAACATCATCTACAACTGAACAGCTATATAGCCCGCTCCGGAACGTCGACTGTGTGGAGACGCTTGCCAAGCACTAGCGAACCCCGGGACCTAACGCCGAGAGCTGCATTGCGGCGAAGCTGGGTTGGGGCTAGGGCGAGACCAGGGGCGGCGGGGGGGCCCTTTCTTTCGACGCAGACTCCTTGGAGACCGCGAGCGCAAGTCAGTGGGAGCCCAGTTGGGATCAGCCGCCGCCCGCCGGGCAGCGGCGGCCGGCAGCGGGCCACGTGACCCGTAAATTTCACCGCGACCGGCGCGCGCGCCCAGCAAGGCGATAGATATACACCCTCTCGCGTATGAGGCCGCACGCCGCTGTCCGGGCGGCGGCCGCGGCAGCTCGCCCGCCGCTGCGGCCGCTGAGCGAGATCCGGCCCAAATTCAGCTTCCCGCCGCCGTCGGCAGACGCCGCCGCCGTGCGCGCCGGCCGCGCCGAGGGCGAGGTCTCGCTCGCGGGCTGGCTCCACCGCAAGCCCAAACGGCTGGCGCGCGACCTCACATTTGCGCAATTGCGCGACCCCCAGGGCAACGTCGTGCAGCTGGTGGACACGGAGTCGCCGAGCCGGCTGCGCGCGCTCAAGCCGGACAGCGTGCTGGCGGTCCGGGGCACCGTTCGCCCGAAACGGGACGCGGGCGACCCCGCCGAACCCGCCGAACCCGGCTCCAGCGCCGCCGAATTCGACCTGCACGTTTCGGACGTCCAGATTCTGAGCGCAGCCAACCTGCTCCCTGGCCAGCTCGCGCTCGAGACCAAGGACTGGCCCCCGCAGCACCGCGTGATCCAGCTGCGGCAGCCCGAGCACCAGCGCGTGTTGCGCGCGCGCTCGCAAATCTTCTCGGCATGCCGCCGCGTGCTCGAAGATGCGGGGTTCACCGAGGTCGAAACGCCGCTGCTGTTCAAGTCAACGCCCGAGGGCGCGCGCGAATTTCTCGTGCCGACACGCCGCCGCGGGCGCATGTACGCGCTCCCGCAGAGCCCGCAGCAGTACAAACAGCTGCTCATGGCGTCAGGCATCGACCGATACTACCAGATCGCCCGCTGCTTCCGTGACGAGGATCTGCGGCAGGACCGCCAGCCCGAGTTCACGCAGCTCGACCTCGAAATGGCGTTTTCCGGTGCTCGCGACGTCAAGGCGGTTGTTGAGCAGATTGTGCGCACAGTGTGGTCCAAGTTTGGGCCCACCGAGCTCGCCACGCTCCGTGCAGACGCCATAGAGGCAGTAGGCGACGCCGGCCTCGGCTCGCTCGCCTACGCTGACGCCATTGCGCGCTTTGGCATAGACAAGCCGGACCTGCGTTCGAGCCTCGAGATCACACGGCTGCCTGGGACGGCCAAACAGAACCCCGGGTTCTCAGTTGCCGAAGCGCTCGTTCTCAGAAAGGGCGCCGCGGTGCTCGGCGAAAAGGCTGCGGTGCTGCTGGGTGATCAGGCCGAGTACAAGGCGCGCGTTCCGCGCATCTTTGTAGCGGGACAGGATACAGCGGACCTGCAGGCAGCGCTCGCTGAGATCGGCCCCGATGCGGCCGACGCGCTGGGTACGCTCGAAGACGGCGACATCGTCGCTCTAAGCGACCGCGCACAAGGATTCGGCTACGAGAATCCAACACCGCTCGGACGGCTGCGGCAGATCGTCAACGAGGCTGCGCCGACGGCCTACAGACGCACGGACGAGTCCGTGGCGGTGTGGGTCGAGAAATTCCCGCTCTTTGAGCCCGAAGTCGTCTCAGACGGTGACTATCCAGTCTACAACACACAAAAGCTGCGTGCGACGCATCATCCCTTCACAATGGTTGCTCTTGAGGACTATGAGTCGCTCAACACCGACCCGCTCGCCTGCCACGGCCAACACTATGATCTAGTGGTTGACGGTGTTGAGCTAGGCGGCGGCAGTGCGCGTATTCATGACCCGGAGCTGCAGCTGTATATTTTTGAACACATTCTCGGTATCAAAGACCCCCGGCGGTTGTTCGGCCACCTCCTGGACGCGTTCGCGACGGGGTGCCCGCCCCATGCGGGTCTGGCGATCGGCCTGGATCGCATGGTCGCGATGCTGTGTGGTCTGCGCTCGATCCGGAGCGTAATCGCCTTTCCGAAAAACTTCAACGGCGTGGACCCTATTATTGAGAGCCCGAGCGCCGTTACGGACGCCCAGCTAGCAGCGTATCACATCAAGCCACGTTAGGCGTTCTTCTGTACATACAAATGATGATCCAATTAGCTGGCCTAGTGCCTGAATTACAGCTTAGTACTGGTAGATAAAGTTCGGGTTCAAATCGCCCGCAAGAGCCTTGTCCTTGTCGCTCAAGTGCTCGAACGCCTCGTCGCGCTTGCCTTCTCTGCGCTCCCGGTTCTCCCAGTACACGCCGCTAAAGTAGGCGGCCGAGGACGCAAGCGAGAACGCCGTCATAGCAATGCACACGCTGTAGCCCTTGGTGTACTTGGGGCCCTCTGGCGTAGGGAAGATGTACGTGCTCACGATGCCGCCGATGTTGCCGAAGCCGACCTGCCAGGCCGAGCCAACCATCTTGCGGTAATGACCAGCAAAGTTCAGATTGGTCCAGCACACAATGAGTGGCATCGCCGCATAAAGACCCACACAAATGAGGAAGCAGCCGGCGTAGCGCGCGTGTACGTGGTCTTTGACAGGCGAGAGCCCGAGGAGCAGCGCAAAGCCGGCGATGGCAAAGAAGTTGAGCACGATCACGAAGCCAAAGCGGTGCCGCGTCAGATCCGAGAAATAAGCCCAGATCATCGAAGTTCCAAACGAGGTAATCCACGGGAAGATCGAGAACACCTGGGTCTTGACCGGCGAGTAGCCAAACTGGTTGATAATGGTCGGCGCGAAGAACGCGTACGCGTACGCAGGCACGATAAGGCCAAAGTACTGGAAGCCTGAGACCCACACCTTCCAGTCTTTAAACACGGAAAACAGACGCTTGATCTCCATCTTCTCAGCGAAATACGAGTCGCCCGAGTCAAGCGCAAGCTTCTCGCGCACGTAGGCACGCTCGTTCTCTGTCAGGAACTTGGCGTCCTCGGGGAAATCGGCAATCAAGAAAAAGAGGATAATTGCCATGAAAACTGTGACAGCACCCTCGACAATAAAAAGCCAACGCCATGACTCAAGACCGCGCTTGCCGGCGAGGTTGTTCATGCGGTAAGCAATAAGACCACCAAAGGCGCCGGCCAGCGACGTCGACGAGAAGAAGAACGAGTAGCGCTTCTGCGCCTCTTCGCGACGGTACCAGGCAGAAAGCAGGTAGAAACAGCCTGGGAACATGCCGGTCTCCAAAATGCCTAGCAAAAAGCGAGTCGTGATGAGCCCGCCGTAGTTTCTCACGAAACCCTGCGCGATCGAGACACAGCCGAACAGGAACATGTTTGCCGACAGCCATACGTGCGGCTTGAACTTCTTGAGCAAATAGTTTGATGGGACTTCAAAAACAATGTAGGGCACAAAGAAGATCGTGAGCGCTGTGTAGAACTGGTTGCCATGCAGCTTCAAGTCTTTCTCCAGGCCGTAGACGCGTGCGTTTGAGATGTTCACGCGGTCCAGAAACGCGAGCAGGTACAAAATACAGATGGGCAGGACAATCCAGCAGTCCGCCTTGAGACCCATGCGCTTGCGGCTCACGCCGTACTTGGCGGCAATCTCGTCGAGCTTTGCGTTGATCTCGCGGCGGGATGGCACGTGCGAGCGGTCGGTCTTGCCGAGCTCATAGGCACCCTCGGCGGAAGTTGTGCTCTCACCGGCATCACTGAATCCATCATGTAGGTGGCTCTTCGCCAGTTCCGCCTTCGACGACATCTGGATGCTGTAAAGACGGGCGGGCGGCGAGGATCCTCTCGCCCATATGTACCGCAGGTACCTCATGCAGCTTCATGCAGTTGGCGTAATCAGTCACTGACCTGGACCCCGCCCCGAGAGTGTTGACGAGGTGGGGCGACCGTTAGCGCGATCAGCCGCACGCATTGAAACTTTTTTAGCCGCCGATGGCGATGGGCTAATGGAGGCAGCAGCTGCAAAGCATACACCAACAAGACTCGCGCGTTGAATAGCGCTTCGGTGTGGAATCCGCCCGCGCCGATATCGCTGCCCGGTGCCGCGCCTTAGGCTGGGAGTGTGGGGTCAAGTCTCCTGCAGCCTGCATCCGCGAAGTGCCAAGGCTACCGGAAGCTGGGAGGGGCAGCGAGCTGGGAGAGCTGCACGAGCGCGGCTGGCGCCTCTTGGCACCTTGAGGTGACATAATTGAACTCCGCACGTTTAATGAAGAGCCTTTGTTCACACAAAATACAATCATATACATTTTCTTAGCCTTATCCGAGCCTATCGAAGATTATCGAATATTCTATCTATACAGCACATCACAACACAGCAATATACGGCGGTTCGGGACCTAGAACGTCTCCAAGGCGGTAGGCTAGACCCTGCTGTCCTGACGCCTGAGCTTACATAACGAGGCTTCCAGCGCCAGGTCGGGTCGTGGCACCCGCGCTCACGTGACACAACTTTTTTCAGATCACGCGGCCCGTGGCCTGGCACCTGCGCGCGGTATGAAGGAGAAGCCGAAAAAGCCGGGGAAAAAGAAGGAGCCCGAGCCTGAGAAGGTTGTGGAGCTTACTCCACGGCAGCTCAAGGAGAAGCGCCGCGAGGAGGCGCGCGCGCGAGCCGCCGAGACTCGGAAGGTTGTCACAGCAGGCACCACCGCGTGGACGGGTAAGTTGCCGGCACAGCTGCTCAATGAATACTGCCAACGCCTCAAATGGGACCGCGTGGACTACCCAGTTCGTGGTAGTGGCGAGTCATTCTCCGCGTCAGTCATTTTGAGCCGGCGCAATCCCAAAACTAAGGAAGTCGAAAAAGTCCGCATGGATCCTCCCGCTGCGCTGTTCCCTACACAGAAAACCGCCATTGAAGCACGGCATCTTGCCGCGACATATGGCTTGCACAGGATTGCGTCGCAGAAAAATATGCAGATGATGCTCCCGCCGTTCCACCGTGACTTGTGGGACGAGCTCGATAAGGAAAAGGCAGCGGCCGGCCCGCGGCAGGCCTACAAGTGGCGCGAGGACCCCTTTCAAGCGGCAGAGGAGCACAAAGAGGCACAGCGCCAGCAGAAAGAGGATCAAGCCAAGCACCAGGAGCGAAACAAGGAGCGCGAGCTTGCAAAAGCAGTTCGGGCAGCCCAGGCAGCCTCGCCTGCTCCCGAGAGCCCAATGGAGACCACAAAAGAGGCGAGCGAAGGCGCTTCTCCTCAACCATCGACCGCTGCGAAATCACCAACGGATGCCATCGCAACGCCTCGGCGTGTGCGTTACAATCACTCGCTTACCATGGCCCGTGACGTGCGCTCATCCGTCGAGGCGGTACTGCGTAGCCACGGCGTGCGTTTCACCGGTGCTCGCGGGATTGACCGTCAGGGTGAGAGCTACAAGACAATTCGAGGTGCACTGGCAAAGCTGGGGTTCGAGCCGTTCCAGATCGACGAGGCGCTTGACTATGCGGACACGCTCAGTGACGCGCTGATCTGGCTGCTCATGCACGTGCCAGAGGACGACATCCCCAAAATATTTATGCCATCCAACATGAATTCTACGGCACATGTCGCTGCGTCGCTGGCTATCGAAAACGCTGTTGCGCGCGTACGTGCGTTTGGATACTCTGAGGAGGTTGCGCGCAGTGCCGTCAAGAGCCAAGGCTCGTTCCATGGCGCAATGGTTCACCTGACCCAAAGCTTGGCACCCGCTTTAGATGATGCGCTAGCGGAAGCAGATGATATCTGGGAGGAAGAGCTGGAGAGCATCGCTGCCATCTATGAAGGTGATCGGTTCAAGCGGATAGACAAGGACTCGTGTAAACTCACAACTGAGGATGGGCTGGCCATTACCTTCTTCAAACCACCATCGTACCCCGCTGCAATCCCTGGTATAGGCATCGAGTACACCGCCAAACTACCAAAATACATCATCCTCGATGCGATCAGGCGCACAGCCGAGCAGGCGCGCCAGGAGCTAGGGGATTACATGCTGCTAAGCGTAACTCAGTGGCTTGAGGACAACTTTGACTCGATTCGCAAGGCGCCGGCAAAGCTGGCGAAGATTGCCTCGGCCGTGAGCGGTGTGGCGGAGACCGCGCCGGTCGTGGGCAAGAAAAAAGACAAGGCGAGGCATGCGCGCCCCTGGAAGCCGCTGGATTCAGCCGCCGTCAAAGCCCGGCATGCGGACCTATTCTCGACGCCAGAGGCAAAGGCCATGCTAGATGCACGTGCAAAGCTGCCCGCGTGGCAAAAGCGCGCAGAATTGGTAAAGCTTGTTGCGGACAACCGTGTTGTTCTCGTCACCGGTGAGACCGGTTCGGGTAAGTCGACGCAGGTCGTCCAATTTGTGCTCGACGACCTGATTGCGCGCGACGCTGGTGGTGCGGCCAACATTATCTGCACACAGCCGCGGCGGATTTCTGCAATCGGTGTGGCGCAGCGCGTCGCCGAAGAGCGCATGTCGGCGGTGGGTGAGCAGGTCGGTTATGCGATCCGCGGTGAGACTTTGGTCTCGGCCCAAACGCAGCTGCGGTTCGTGACAAGCGGTGTGCTGCTGCGAATTTTACAATCAGATCCTGAGGCGCTCGCGCACATCTCACACATTGTTGTAGATGAGGTGCACGAGCGCTCTCTTGATGGCGACTTCTTGCTAATTTTACTCAAAAAGGTACTGAGCAAGTCCAAGACGATCAAAATTGTGCTCATGTCGGCGACGGTTGACCCCGCGCTCTTCCGCAACTACTTCAAGCCAGTTGCCGGCAACGTAGGGTACACGCATATCGAGGGCCGCACTTTCCCTGTCGAGAAGCTCTACCTTGACCAGCTGCTCACGGCCACAAAGTACGTTCCGGCCCGGTTGGCGGACGATGGCGTAAAGCCTGATGAGCTGGGTCGCATCATCACCTCGATGAAAGACGGTGTAGATTACAACTTGGTTGCTGCAACCGTCGCGCACATTCACAAAGGCCTAGGTAGCCGTGACGGCAGCATTCTGGTGTTTATGTCTGGTGCGGCCGAGATTGACCGCACGATCCGCGCCATTCAGGCAACGGCCGCGGCCAGTGACCTGTGGGTGCTGCCGCTGCATGCGTCGCTCTCGCCCGCCGACCAGCGGCGTGTCTTTAATCGCGCCGCGCGTGGTCAGCGCAAGGTCGTGGTGTCGACCAACGTCGCCGAGACCTCGATCACAATCGCCGATATCGTAGCGGTGATCGACTCGGGCCGCGTCAAAGAGGCGCTGTACGATTCAGCCGCCAATGTGACCAAGCTTGTGGACTCGTGGACATCGCAGGCCTCCGCGACGCAGCGCATGGGTCGTGCCGGTCGTGTTAGGGCAGGCACGTGTTACAAGCTGTACACTGCAGCCATTGAAAGCGAGAAGATGCCTGTGCGGCCACTCCCGGAGATCCTGCGCGCCCCGCTCGAGAGCCTGTACCTGAGCGTAAAGGCGATGGGTGTCGGCAATGTCGAGAAATTTCTGGACGATGCAATTGACCCACCGCACACGGGAGCGCTGTCGACTGCCAAGCAGAACTTGACGCGGTACGGCGCGCTCGATGCGGCGGGAACGCTCACGGCGCTGGGCCAGCACATGGCGCTCGTGCCCGCGGACCCGCAGACAGCCAAGCTTCTCGTGCTGGCTGCGGCGTTTGGATGCCTGGGCACCGGGCTGACTCTTGCGGCGATGCTTGGCGGCAAGCCACCGTTTGTGTCGCCTAAAGAGCAGCGTGAGGAGGCAAAGGCCAAGCATGCCGAGTTCGGGCGCGAGTACGGCGACCTGATCGCCGGCTGGCGCGCGTTCGAGGCGTGGCGGGCAAAGTCCGATACGCTTGGCCGCGCACAGCTCAAGCAGTGGTGCGCCGACATGTTCGTGTCTAACCAGGCGTGTCGTGATATCCAGTCGGCGCGGCGGCAGTTTTTGGGCATCCTTAAACAGCTCGGGTTTGTACCGACCGACAAAGATTCGGCGCTACCCGCCGAGTACGTGCGCTATAACGACAGTCTACCCATCATCCGGGCCGTGCTTGGCGCGGCGCTCACGCCCAAGCTGCTAGATATTGCGCTGCCTGAGGACTCGTACATGTCGACGTCAACAGGTGCGCTCAAAGTCGATCCTGAGGCCAAGAGCATCCGCTACTTCACGCCGGGAGGCGAGCGCGTGTTTATGCACCCAGGGTCGCTCATGTTCGGCGCAAACAAGTTTGCTGCAGATGCAAGCTATCTGAGCTACGCGTCGTCTATCTACTCATCCAAGCACTTTGTGAGCGGCATAACCCCACTCACGGCCTACGACCTGTTGTTTTTTGCTCCCAAGATAGACATCGACCCACTGGGAGCGGGTGTCGCAGTCGACGGCTGGACGGGTATCAAGTGCTGGCCGCGCGTCGGGATATTGGTTCAATTCCTGAAGCAGCTTTTTGATGAGCTGCTCGACAAGAAATTTGCGACCCCCGCCTTCGATCTCTCACAGGATCCCGTGATGCGCATCGTGCACGACATTATTGCCACAAACGGAAGGGGCTAAGGGGCCGGTTTCTCCCAAGCGCGTACGGGTCGGCAGTGCGTGTATATATGACCTGTGTATAGTATTCCAAAATTTAGCATGCATTTTATCTCCTGGTGTCTCGCGCCGATTTTGGCAATTACGGCCGCAGAGCAGGGTCTGGTTGTGCACTCGCCTGCAGCCGAGCTGGACGGCCTACCGCTGCGGATAGCTGAGGGCCGGCTCATAGTAGGTGGGATGGGACCCTTGTGGCAGATGGAGTGGAAAGACCATTCGCTCGTGGCTAGTGAGAAACTCGTCGCAGCAGCCGCAGCGGGTTCGGGCGCCGCCGTGGACAGTGCCGGGCAACTTGTGCTGGCATATGAACCCCTCAATGCCTTCGCGAACATCAACAACTGGTTGGACTTCAATTTTGTGCCTGTATTTCGCGCTCACCGTAGTGATGGCGAGTGGTCACTATACGTTACCACTGATCCCAAACTCGAGGGGCTGCCAGTGATGCTTGAGGTCGCAGACATCACGTACGATACTGGCACGGCTGCCCTGCCCGCGTTTGCAATTGACCTCGTGCAAGGTGATGCCGCAGAACAAAATACAGGCCTGCCGGGGCCTGATGTAACGGCCGTTTCAGATACTTCAAGTCAGGAACCCGTACAAGAGCCGATACCCGGACCAACACCGCTGCCCGCAACGCTCTGCGCCACCGACCTTGGGCCTTCCCTAACAGCTTTGACGACTGATAGCATTGTTGTCAGTCCAGTCGATGCGACCCCAGTTCCCCTGACTGGTACCCACCGTCCAACCGCGTTGCCCGTGCCTGGGGCACCCTTTTGGCAAAGCTGGATCAGTGAATGGCGCGGAGCAGAGACCACTCGCATTCAACCGACAAGTAGACGACTTGGAGACTTGCCACTGACTTTCGCACCACTGTTTGGTACAAGGACCCGGACACTCACAAGCACGTCGACTACCACCACCTCCGTCGGCCGCTACGGCTCGGTTATCGTGCACCAGGAAGTGCGCTCCACGCCCACCAGTACAGCCACATATGTAAAGACATAAGACTAGAAAGTACAAACTCTAGGTTCAATTGCTCGACATTTGACCGAATTACCTGCCGGCGATACACAGCGCCGTGTCGAAGCACCCCAGCTTCTCGGCACCGAGTCCTACTCAGGGCTGTGGGGTAATGACCGCGGATCATGCAGGCTACCCGGGCGGGTTACCCGGGTTGCATAGGGGGTAGACAGCCCAATGGTGACCGGTGGATAAGGGGCAAAAGAGAGAAAATGCGGGTGCCCACTGATGCAAGGAGAAGCTGCGGTTCAAAATTTGGATTTGCACAAATCCACGTGTCCGGCAGAATGCGGTCGCCCGCCCGCTGCACGACGGTCCGGACATGCAGGGCATTAGGTGTTCAATCTGACATGATCCGCACCGTGCAGCGCCGGTTATTTTCCACCACCTCCTCTCCACTTTTACGGATGTCGATTGAGACTGTTTTCACTAAGGACGCGCCCGCTCCCGCCGCGCTTTACAGCCAGGCGGTCAAGGCCAATGGCTTTGTCTACATCTCGGGCCAGGTTCCCCTGAACCCCGAGGGCAAGATGGTCGACGGCGACATCAAGGTCAAGGCGCAGCAGTGCTTCGACAACCTCAAGGCGGTCCTGCACGCTTCGGGCTCGGATGTGGACCAGATCGTCAAGGTCGGCATCTTCACCACGGACATTAACGACTTTGCCGCCGTTAACGAGGTTTACACCAAGTTCTTCAACGGCCACAAGCCCGCGCGCACCTTCATTGCCGCGCGCTCGCTGCCGCTGAACTCAATTGTCGAGGTTGAGGCCATCGCCCTTGCCAAATGACTCCCTGGTGAGCCCACCCGGGCGGGCAATGCCGCGAAGGCTGCTCCCCAGGCAGGGCCCCGTATCTAGTGTATGTAGAGATGTGAGTCAACTACTCTAGTCACTTTTAAAAACCCACCGCGATCAACGCTGTGTGTGTTACAGCTCCGAGCCGGGCACTTTCAGGTCGGCGAACTTGTTCAGCACGATGTTCACGATCTTCATGGCGCCCGTCTTGGAGTAGGCCGCCTCTAGCCGGTTGCGCACCTTGGTCAGACCCTCGAGGGCCACGCCCTCCTTGAGCACGCCCTCAACACGCGGCGAGAACTCGCGGTACCACCGGTGGTTCCACGCCATGAGCGAGACCGCGTAGTCGAGCGCGTCGGGCACCGAGGCGATCCGGCCGCCGGCGGGCGCCACAATGTCGAGCAGGGTCTCCGTGGGGCGATGCGAGAACTTGATGTTCAGCGAGCGCGTCAGCGCGTCCTGCGCCTCGTCGTCGTGGCCCAGCCGGTGCGCGACCGCGCCGAGAATCTCCCACTCGAGCGCCGTCTTCACGTACGGCAGCTGCTGCGACTCGAAATGCACAGCTTCACGCTGCCAGTTTGAGTACGTGCGCACGTCATCAAACAGGTACAGGAAAAGCAGGTCGAGGCGACGCTCGCAGATGCGCTTGGAGCGGATCGAGCGGCGGCCAGCCTGGGCGTCGGCCTGGCTGTCGTTGGCCGTTCCGTTGGCGCCGTTCGCGGACTGATCAGCAGCAGCCTCAGCCCCGTCAGCTTCCTCTGGGCCCTGCTCAGCCGGGGCAGGCGCGGCAATCTCGCCGTCCGACGGCGCTGCGGCGGCGCCGTCGGCGCCGTCGGCGGGCACCTCAGCTGCCGCGTCGGCGGCGCCCACCGTGCCCTTGCGCGTGCGCTTGGACGGGCCCGCGGCCTCCACCTCCATCAGGAAGACGTCGCCGCGAATGGCCATCATCTTCGCCCAGCCGGTTTTGGAGTAAATGAGCGCGAGCAGATCGTAGGCAGCCTTGGAGGGCCCGCGGATCGCCGCAGCCGGCAGGCGCAGGAGCGCGGGGTCGGCAGATTCGGTGTCAACGGCGGCGTCCACGTCCCAGATCTCGTCAATGACGCCGTCTTGGGGCAGCGGCGAGTTGACCTTCTTGCCGGCCGGCATGCGCGTTCCGTCGATGTGCGCCGACGGCACGAGCGGGCACGAGTTGAGGGTCAGAAGCGCCATGTCGTACTGCCCGCGGGCGATGTAGACCTTTGTGAGCACTTCCCACGCATAAAACTCGCCAGGCGCGGCGGCCACGGCGCGCAGCGCGGTGTCGAGCGCGATGTCGAGGCTCTTTTTGCCGAGCGCAAAGTCCGCCTCGAGCACGAGCGCGTGCGCGTCGCGCGCGTCCTCGCGCACGGCGGCGAGCAGGCCGCGGACGGCGCCCGTCTCGTTGTCGGCGAGCAGATCGAGCTGCGCGAGCAGCACGCGGGCCTCGGGCGCGTCCTCGGCGAGGCGCGTCAGCACCGCGCGCGCCTCGTCGTACAGCGGCGCGAGGCGCAGCGCCGCGAACAGCGCGTCGACCATGTAGTTTTTGTCGAGCGACGCGTGGACCTGCGGGGCGGCGCCGAGCAGCGGGCCGCGCGCGAACAGCTTCTCGAACGCCTCCAAAAAGGTCTGCACGGCGCGGCGCGCCGGCAGCGGGTCCTCGTGGCGCGCGCACGGCACAAAGTAGACGTCCGCGTCGACCAGCAGCAGCGAGCGGACCATGCCGCTCATGTAGGCCTCCAGCCAGTAGTCCTCGGACAGGGGCTGGCGGTCGCCCGCCGCGTCGACCGCGTAGGCCTCGACCGAGCCGGGGATGTTCACGTTGACGCGCAGGTCGACGCGCGAGAGCACGTTCCACGTGCAGTAGGTCCCCGACGCGATGCGCCATTGCGGGTGCCGGCCGAGCCACGCCTGCGTCTCGCCGAGCGTGAAGGTCAGCGTGTTGATGTGCGCGGCGACCGACGCGCTCGACGACACGTCGACGCCCGACACGTAGTGCCACGTCGAGCTCTCCTTGCCGGACTTGGTCACCTTGGCCAGCTGCACGAGGTCGTGCGCGCCCAGCGTGCGGAACCCGCCGAGGCTGCGCGTGCGCGCCTCCAAGCACTCTCCGGGGTCCGTCTCGAGGGTCCTGCGTTAGCTCTGTTGCCCAATGCTGCCGCGCCGCGCGCCGCGCCGCTACTTACTCCGGGATCTCGCCGATGGTTAGCATGCCTGGGGGTGGTCAGTCAGCCGCGGGGTCAAGCAACGGACACGTTCGTCGCCTGGGCTAGGCTGGGAGCGTCGCAAGGTTAGGTTGTTGATCCGCGGAGGGGCCCGGCTGGCTGCCACGGGCCTCTGGGATAAGGATTCCAGGCAGGTTTCCGCTCGATCCCGTCGCCGCCGTCCTCAATTGCCTGTTCCAAATGCACGGTCGCCCTCGAGCCACGAGGTGAGCATCGCGAGCGCCGCCGCCGGCTGGTCGTGGGGGACCATGTGCCCGGCGTCGAACACCCGCAGAAACGTGAACTTGTCGTGGTGCGTGACGGTGCCGGCCGGCCGGCCGCCGACAGACCACGGCTGCGGCGCCTGCGCGGCGGCCTTGAACCCGGCGGCGCCGCTCCACGCGAGCGCAGACGTCCACTGCCGGCCGCCGAGCCAGTTGCAGATGATGTCCTTGTCGCCGTAGTACGCGAGCACGGGCACGCCCTGCTCGAGCAGCGCCGTCACGTTGCGCGGCGTGTCGGTGAGCGAGTCGTGGCGCGCGTTGAAGCGCGCGTTCACGTCGTCGTTGCAGTCCTGGAAGTTGAGCCCGGCGACGCCGAGCTGCTGCTGCACGGCCGGCTGGTTCAGGAACGTCGCAATCGAGTCCATCTGCGGGTAGCACAGCCCGTCGGCCGCCGGCGCGCAGCGCGCGTCGCGGATGTCGTACGGGTTCAGCCGCTGCCACGTCGACTCCTGCCCGTAGCAGCTAAAGTCGACGGCCGCGCACATCCCCGGGCGCTGCATGCAGCCGCGGATCGCGCTCAGGCACGCCGGAAGCTGCTGCGCCATCGCAGAGCACTGGGCGTTGCTCAGCTTCTGCGGGTACCCGCCCTGCCCGCACAGCATGGGCTGGTACGCCGCGTACTCGGCGACGGGGTCGACGACGCCGTTGCCGATCATCACCGACGAGACCGCGACGGGCCGCGAGGGATTGCTGTTGATCTGGTTCGCAAACACCGGGATATACCGCCGCGCGTAGCTCTCGCCGGCAATGTGGAAGCCCGAGTGCGCGTACTGCGGGAACTGCTGGAAAAAGAGGTGCACGAATGCGTCGACGTCGACGGCCGCCTGCGGTGTTGTCGCCACGCGCTCGCCGCCGGTCGAGAAGCCGGTCCCCACGGGCTGGTCGAGAAAGATCACGTTCGCCACCTCGTTCCACGAGTGCGGGTTGGCCACGGGCCTGCCCTGGCTGTCGATGGACGCCGGCCCGTTCTCGAAGAGAAGGCCCTCGAGCGACGAGCACCCGGGGCCGCCGTTCAGCCAGAGCACCACCGGGTCCGTCGCGGGGCTGCGCCGCGACTCGAAAAACCAGTAAAAGAGCTTCGCGTCGCGGCGCACCTCCATGTATCCCGAGGACTGCTTGACGCGGTCGATGCCGAGGCCCGCCGGGTCGTTCACGGTCAGCCTGTGTTCGGGGAACTCGGCGTGGTGCACCGTGTGCGCCGCCGCCGCGAGGGCCGGAGCAAGTGCCGTAGCTAGCAGGTGAAAGACATTCATTGTTTTTCTGGTTTGTTTCTACGGACGGCCATGCGTGCTCGGCGCAGGCCAGTTTTACGGGAATGCGGGCGCAGCCGCGAACCTTAATTAGGCGGCACCCCGCGGCACCTGCGGTCGGCATCGCCGGACGCCCCGGGCCGGGCCGGGCCGGGCCGGGCCAATCTAATAAATAAAATCTTGACGCGGGCGCGCAGCGCTCAGGTCGTGTCCATTGCGTCGTCGCCGGCATCGGCCTCTGCGTCAGCGGCTTCGGCGCCGGCAGCATCGGCGTCGGCGGCGGCATCAGAGGCGTCGGCGGTGCCCTCGGCGGCCTCGGTTTTGACCTGGCCGTCAGCCGTGCCGGCGTCAGCGTCGGCGTCGGCGGTGGCGTCGGCGGCTGCGTCGGCGGCAGCGTCGGCGGCGGCGTCGGCGCCGGCCGCGTGCCCGTTCGCGCCCTCGTCCGCCGGCGCGTCAGCCAGGATGTCGTCCTCGTCGAGCGCGACGGTGCCGCGCAGCAGGATGTCGTCCTCCTCGTCGAGGTCGCGGTCGGCGCCGGTCAGGCAGTACTTTTCCGGGGGCAGGCGCAGGCCGTAGCCGGCGGGCACGCTGGGCAGCGGCCGCTTGTTGCGCTCCTGCGCGAGCTCGAGCAGGACCTCCTTGGGCGCGGCCGGCTTGAACTGCGACTGCACGCGGTACGACACGGCGAGCCGGATGTCCTCGACGCTGAGCGGCGCGGCCGACGCGCCGACGCCGGCGGGCGCGTGCGCGCCCGAGGCGTTGGCGTAGTCGTTGTAGGCGACCGCGTCCGACAGCACGCCGACGGTGTAGCGGTGGGCAAAGTCCATGAGCTGCAGCGGCACGTGGTCCTGGTAGGACGTCACGTTCATGGACGCGAGGATCAGGTGCAGGATCTTGACGTCCCGCGGCGTGCTGCTCTCCATGGTGGTGGGTGCAGTGAGGGAGGTGGTGAGCTCAGCGCCAGCTGGGACAACCGGCGGCGGCTAGCTGGGCGCGGCTGGGCTGGGATGATGGTTGTTCACCCCGGCTGGGAGCCGCGCGCGCTTCCCAGCTGGCGACGCTGGGGCAGCTTACGGAGACGGCCGTGCAGCCAAGCCAAGGACTGGCCAGCTCAGCACTGCGGCTCGCGTGCTCCCAAACCTAAAGCGGCGCCGCCGCACCCCCACACACACCCCCATCCACACCCCCTCCATTTTCCCATGAAGGCGACGTTTTTCGTGAGCGCGTGGCTCATTGCCGTGGCCGCGGCCGCGACCGTGACCAACAAGGTGTACTTTGACATCGAGCAGGGCGGCAAGTCGCTGGGCCGCGTGGTCCTCGGCCTGTACGGCGACGTGGTCCCCAAGACCGCGGAGAACTTCCGCGCGCTCGCCACCGGCGAGAAGGGCTACGGCTTCGAGGGCTCGACGTTCCACCGCGTGATCAAGGACTTTATGATCCAGGGCGGCGACTTCACCCGCGGCGACGGCACCGGCGGCAAGTCGATCTACGGCCAGCGCTTTGCCGACGAGAACTTCCAGCTCAAGCACGACCGCCCCGGCCTGCTGTCGATGGCCAACGCCGGCCCCGACACCAACGGCTCGCAGTTCTTTATTACCACCGTCGTCACCTCGTGGCTCGACGGCAAGCACGTTGTGTTTGGCGAGGTCGTCGAGGGCATGGACGTGGTCTCCGCGATTGAGGGCACCAAGACCGCCGGCGGCAACCGCCCGTCGGTGCCCGTCGTGATCAGCAAGAGCGGCGAGCTCAAATGAGCGCGTGCGCCCCGGGCCGGCGCCCCGGGCCGGCGCGATAGGCCGCGCCTGTGGGCTGGCGGCGTCTTGCGCCCGTGCGACCCAACGAAAAACTAGACTACGTAACTTTACTTTCGACGAACTAGCGCGCGCGCGCGCCCGGCGAGCAGCTCCGGCGGCGCACGGCGCCGCCGCCCTTCGAGCACGCGGCGGCACGGCCGCGGGGCCCTCCCATCACGCGGCCGGGTCCCGCGTCTGACTCTCCCTCATGGCTCAAGCGCTCGGCGGGCGAGCTCGAAAAGTATGCGCAAAGCTCGGTCGACCGAC
>JANIVI010000100.1:0-20417 GCA_030555755.1 Wickerhamiella kazuoi | reverse complement strand
GGCGGCGGCCACCGCGGCGGCGCTGTCGGCGGCATCATCGTCAGCGGCGGCCGCGGCCGCGGCCGCGGTCGAGGCGGGCGGCGGCGTCCACGACGTGCCGACGGCGGCGACGTTCCAGACCTTGAGGTTCGGCACCCAGTTGCCGGACTGCGGGTCCTTGGCGGCGCGCACCCAGGTCACGAGGTACGTGGCCTTGGGCGAGAAGTACAGGTCGTGCGCGCTCACGGGGACCGTCGCCCGCAGCTCGCCCGACACAGGGTCGACAACGTGCGTGGCGGTCGCCGTGGCGTAGGCGAAGGCCGAGCCGTCCGGCGAGTACGCGGCCACGCGCGTGGCGTCCGCCGGCGCGGCGAAGGCCTCCACATCGCTGTACTCGGGCGGGCCGCGCCGCAGCACCAGCGTTTTAGACGTCCTCGCAAAGTACTGCGTCATTGTCAGCAGGGAAACACGCGTGGGGCCTTGGTGGGTGTAACGCGCGCGGGCCGGCTGTGAGGCCCAGCTTGGGAGTTGGGGACACGCTTGGCCAGCCTGGGCAGCCTTGGCCCCAGCCTCACCGGCCGGCCGCGCTCACCCGCAGCTGCGGCCTGCCTACTTGACCATGGCCGGAAGCCGGCTCGGCTTCCGGCCGTACCCGTGGCCGGCATAGCGGCGGCCGTTCCGGCGGCCGTTCCGGCAACCGAAAATCATATAACTATAAATGCAACCTCTCCTAGGAGTTTGTCTGTAAAACTGTCAATGCTAGCCGAGGCCCTGGCTGCCGCGCCCGCGCGGCCAGTTCAGATGGCCCACTTGATGCTGTAGAACAGCAGGTACGCGCGCGCATCGAGCACGCGGTCGCCGCTGACCGCCGTGACCATGCTGTCGTCGAAGTGGAACCACTGCCCCGACGCATGCTTCATCATGCACGTGTAGTGCCCCGTCTCGAGCGAGCCCGAGTGCAGCACCACGCCAAACAGGTCGTAGTAGTAGTGCCCCGACGCGCCCTTGTCGGTGACGTACGGCGCCATATCGAGCAGGTGTTCGAAGCGCACGGGCTGCTCGATTTTGGTCGAGGTCGAGCCCGTGTGCTTGAACCGCTTGAGCTGGATCTGCAGCACGGGCGGCAGCCGCTTGATCAGGATGCGCTTGGTTGTCGTGTCGACCTCGGTGCACATGCCGCAGCGGTAGTGGCTGAGCGGCTCGGCCGTGGTGAACTGCTCGAGGCAGTCGCCGAGCGAGCCGCCCATCACCTCGAGGCTCAGGTCCATGAGCGGGTCGTAGGTGTGCTTGACGTACTTGCAGGCCGAGCAGGCGAGCGTGCTCTCGAGCATGCCTGCGAACGTGCGGTGCGCGACGCACGTGCACGCCTCGGGGTCGGCCGACGGCGCCGCCGCCGCGGGGACGTCCGCGCCGGACACGTCGGTGTCGCCGTCGGCGTCGACCGCGGCGAGCCCGGCGCCGGCGCCGGCGCCGACGAGCGCGCGGCCGGCGCGCACGTAGCCGGGCTCGGGCGCGTGCGCGCTGTGGAACTGGTCGAGCAAAAAGTGCAGAAACTCGTGCGCGTCCTGCTCGGTCGCGCCCGTCAGCGCGGGCACGAGCTGCGCCGTCGCGAGGAGCAGGTTGGCGACGCCGTACCCGGCCACGTCGGACGACGAGAACACGTCGACGTAGATGCGGTCGATGCAGCACTCGACGCAGTCGGGCCGCGCACACGCGCGGCTGTCGTGGCCGCCGGCGAGGAAGAACCCGCGGACCAGCGGGTTGTGCACCATCGCCTGCAGCACCACCGAGATGTAGCAGGTGGCGCCCATGTTGAAGAAGCCGCGCAGGCCGGACGCGGCGTGGAAGCTCGGGCGCTCGGCGCTCTTCACGGCGGCGAGCGTGTCGGGGCGCACGTCGGCGCGGGCGAGCGCCTTGCCCGGCAGGCGGCCGAGCGCCGCGTGGACCTCGGCCTCGCGCAGCCGGGCAAAGTCCGGGTCGAACACCAGCGTGTTGCACTCCCAGCACCACAGCGAGCCCTCCGAGGTCGGCCACAGCGCGACGCCGAGCGCGTGGCCCGCGGCGTGCCGGCCGTGCGCAGCGCACGCCAGGTGGTTGCACTGCAGGCACACGATTCCATTGGGGCCGCCGCACACGGTGCAGCGCAGCGGCACGTCGACCTGCTGCGTGTGCACGGCCAGCGCAAGCCGCACGCCGAGCCGGTACGCCTCGGCATGCGCCGCAGCCTGCCCGGCGCTGTGTGGACACCCGGCCATCGTGAGCCGCTCGGTTCCTGCCTGGGCTGGTTGCAGCTGGGACGGCCGGGTCCGCGCCCGGCGGAGTTGGGGTACGGGTGCGCGCAGGTACGCCGGGCATGCGTCTCGAAATTGGTCGAACCGCGGCCGCCGCCGGATCTCCGGCAGAGCTATTAGGGCCACGGCATGGAGAAGAAAAATTCTTCTTTGATGCAAATTCAAGTGAATGTAGGAAAACAACCCTCCGAGGACGCCGAGGAAATTGCGGCGCGCACCCCGACATGTCGTGAGCTCAAAGAATAAAGTTAAACATATGTATATATCAAAGCTATGCAACAGGGACTGGCGGCGGCGGGCCGCGCGCTTAGGCGAGCGTGGTCCAGCCGAACGACGACACGTTCACCGACGTCGGGAACGACGTGTTGGCCGAGGGGCCCGTGTCGTTGTTCTTCAGACCCGTGGGCTGCACAAGGCCGGCCGTGATCGACGCCACGTTGTTCAGCTTGTCGCCAATGTTCATGTGCTTGCCGGCGACGGCGGGCGCCGCGATCAGGACAACGTACACGAGCAGCACAACAAAGTACAGCGTAGCGTACTTGCGCACCATGCGCTTGCGCAGCTTGTTCTGCTTGACGCTGAAGATCGGCGGGCGAATCTGCTGGCCAGGGCGCAGCCAGAACAGCAGCATCGAGTGCACCTTGTCGATCTTGGGCAGCACAAGCAGCGGCAGCTGAATGAACAGGATCAGGTGGCCAAGAAGGAAGTCGCCGGCGAACATCTCCTGCTCGACGATCTTGCAGACAAACTCGCGGGCCGGCTGCGTCCAGGCCATCCAGCCCAGGCCGCTGCCGTACCACTTGCCAGTCCACCACGCGCGGTTCGAGTTGTCCGCCTTGAACTCACGCGTCAGCACGAGGCCGATAAGCAGCTTGCACACCAGGCGCTGCAGCAGCATGCACGTGATGACACCGAGCAGCGCACGCGTGAAGTTCCAGCCTTCGAGGAACCACATGACCTCGAAGAACACAACCTGGACAATCACAGCGATACCGTGGGCAATACCAGCGATCACCGCAGCAGTGCGCTTGCAGCACAGGCTCGTGAGCGGGCCGGCGAAGCATGAGATCATCACCAGGACCAGCAGGGCACCGGCGTTGACCACGACCGGGCCGAGGGTGCAGATAACGACACGCAGGATCGAGTTCACGGGGCCGATCGTCGCGTCCTTGTTGTTCTTCTGGATGACACCGGTCTGCGCATTGATGAATAGGTAAGGCACGAACGCGGTACCAGCAACAATGATGGGAATAAGGATCTCCGTGAAGAACAGACCAAAGAAGCTCGTGCGGTTCGTGTCCGTCGAGCCCTTCTCCGAAACGTCACCAAGCAGCTTACGCTTGTAACCGGTGATACGCGTGCGCGACATGCGCACGTAGCCGATCCACGAGTTGCGGTGCCACTTGCCGTTACCGCGCGACAGCCAGCGGATGAAGTCGCGGTAGTCGATGAAGAAGTCGGTCCAGGCGAACTGGTGGGGGTTGTACACAAACGGCGAGACGATCATGGCAATCAGCGTCAGCCAGAACCACAGCAGCGACGCGCGCCACATGGAGAGCGTGCCGAACAGCAGCATCAGCAGCGAGCGCGAGCCCAGGTAGATAGAGTCACTGGCGAAACGCGAGAACAGAACAGAGAACGGAATGCGCGCAGTGGCGACACCACGGCCGGTGGCGATGTAACGAGCACCACCAAACGCCAGGTTGGAAACCAGCGAAGACGCGTAGACCTGGCACACAAACACCTCGAACAGCGGCGACAGCGAGGCAAAGTGCTTGGCGAAACGCGTGCACGCGCGCCACAGACCCTTCTCCAGCAGCTCCTGAACCACCAGGGGCACAAACGAGATGAAGAACACAATGAAAATCGACAGCACACAGCGGTCAATCCAGTTGCGGACGGGCTGCAGCATGTAGCAGCCGCCAGGAATGTGGGGGTCGGTCTGGGGCTTGTCGCTGTTGTACCAGCACACAATCGCCTCGTGCGACAGCGAACCAATGTTCATCAAGCAGATCATGAACATCTGAATCGAGACGACAATGAACATGTTGTTGATGTGGAAACCAGGGTGCGCGTAGAAGAAGGACAGGAAACGGTCAAGCGGGAGCTGAGTACCCAGGTAGTAGTACTCACGACTCAGCATCTGCTCACCCATACCACTGCCAATCTTAGTCGTGAAGTTCAGGATAGACGAGAAACCCAAATCACGGCCCTTACCACACTGGAAGTACTCGCAGTGCTTGATACGGCCACCACGCATGATCGCGTTCATACCAGCGTAGATATCCTCGTTCAGGTGCAGACCCTTCTGAGCCTTGGACACACCACCACGAGTGGTCATGAAGATCGCGTTCAGGAAATCAGGGTGACCGTAGTGCAGCTTCGCGCCGACCTGGGCCATCGTACGGGCAAACAGAGTACCGAACGTCTGCTCCTTACCGGCAGCAACGTCACCAAGAATACCGACACTCTCCGAGAAAATGTACTCACGGGCACCAACGATGGCAACGGGGTAGTCGGGCTTGTCTTTGGGCAGGCCGGGGGTGTAGGGGTTGACGACATCGACGTTGAGCTCCTCGAACTCAGCGAGAACCGAGCGCACCTTGAGACACTCCTCAAGGTAGTTGTCCTGATTGGCATCGATGAGCTGGAAGTACTCACCGCGGGAGAAGATCAGAGCGTGGTTCTGGTTGTCAGACTTACCGTCACCCAGAATAGGGTTACCCGAAAGCTGAACACGGAACTTGGGGCGACGGCGGCCATTCTCCATGATCTCACAGTGACCGTCAATCAGGGCCGAGAAGACACGGGGCTCCTCGCCCTCCTGAAGCGGCGGCTCCTCATCAAGGTAGGCAATCTGCAGGTCGGGGTACGCACGAAGCAGGAACTCGGCGTTCTCCATCTCGTCGGGGCGGAACTTGGTCAGGCGCTGCATGGACACAACAAACTTAAACTTGCGGCGGGCCATGCGCTCGAGCTCGAGGTCGAGCTGCTCGGTGTTGCCACCAAACATCTGGGCGACCTCGGGGTTCTCAACGCGGTAAAGCAGCTTGATCGCACGCGAGTAGTTCATGAAACCGGAGACAGTACGGTACAGCGTCTGCGAGCGCAGCGAAGCCCAGATACGGGTGCGCAGCGTGAACTCAGGCGCGGCCGACTTGAAACCGATGCAGTAGAAAGGCAGGTCGTCAATCTTATTGCGGACGGCCTCGCGGTCCTGGTCCTGCCCTTGAGGGTCCTCGCTGAAGCCACCAGACTCCTCGGCAAGAATCTTGGTGTCGGTAACGAAGTTCTCCCACTCGCTGGGGTGCAGCTGCTTCAGATACTCAAGCAGAGTCAGGCGAGTGTACTGGTCCTCCTCGCGAATAATCTCGCGCAGAGCAAGCAGAATCTTTTCAGAGTAGTGAGGAACCATGACGGTGAAGGTAGGCATGGTGTCAACTGGCAGAGGCTCGGGCATGGGAGTGGCAAGAGACTGGGCAAAGAACGAGATACGACGCTCAGCCTCCGAGTCCGGAGGGAAGAACTCCGAAGTGACCTGGTTGTCATCCTGAGCGACGAAGAAAGTGGGCGCGCGCAGTGAGCGCTTGCCCTCGGTCTCTCCAGGAACCTGGTGGTACAGGAGCATCTGAACGTGGTCGATGGCCAGCAGGTGCTCACGGTACATGGAGATGACGATGGCGTTCCAAATCTGCGAGATCAGCACCTTGGGCTTGTACTTGATCTCCATCTCGTTCGTGGCCAAAATCTTGGAGTAGATACGCTTGGGCAGACGCGAGAAGATGTTACGCCAAGGCGTCCAGATCGAGATACCCATATAGAATGAGCGGCCGACTGAGAAGATAACGTTGCAGATAATGTACCACAGGTACGTATCAAGGAAGAACAGAACCAGGTCGGTAGCGTACATGATACCGAGGGTAAACCGAGCTTGCTGCTTGCACAGCACGTTGCCGAACCACACCTCACCGATACAGCGCATGTCCATCTGCGACAGGTCATGGATAGGGTCACGCAGCGACAGGGTCAGGAAGAAGTAGGACTCCGAGAGCTTGGCGCCGAACACTGCAACCCACACAAGGTACGAGAGCCACATGTCCACGCCGTGAAGCTGGGCAAAGTTGGCCGTGAACGTCTGGCTCGCGACGTAGCGACGCGTGCGACGGTTCAAATAACTGCCAAACAGACCGCCCAGCGGCATGATCGTGAAATAAATGAAGGTGAACAGGGCGATGAAGAACGACACGATGCCGACAGCCAGCGCCGAAGTCGAGTGACGGTAGCCAACATAGCCGAGCACGTAGGCCGGGCCAATCAGGTTCAGCAGCAGAATACCGATCAGGAATAACAGGCGGCGGGACAGGTGTTGCGCACCGGCCCACTGGCGGGGAACGAATGACCACTCGGCGAGAGTGGCGATGATCTGGATACCCGAGGCAAACGTACCGCCGAGGGCAACGGCGGCCCACTTGGTCTGGCCCATGGGCTCGTTACCGGCGAGGTAGCTGTAGTGCGGGGTGTAGATGGCAGGCGAGTTGTACACGGTGTAGAACCAGAAGGCGGTGATGTGGAAAACCCAGATACGGTTGAAGTTGGTGGCCATGTGGAACCACGAGCGCGTCTCCTTGTAAGTCTTGAAGAACACCTTCTTCCAAACAACTTCACCGAGCTTCGAGAAACGCTCCTGGGGAGGCACGTCGACGAGGCGGACACCGTCCTCGAAGACAATGCGCTCAATACCCTCAGGGTACCAGAAAAGCTGGTTGACATCATCGTAGCCAATGACCTTGTTGTGGTCGCGCTCCCGCTTGACGTAGCGGCCGTCAATGATCTCATAGACCTGGTTGCGGATGAAGCGGTACAGCGGCGTGATGACACGGTTGAGGTAGTCGCCTTCGGGGACGGGCTCAACGCGGTTCTGGCACTCGGGCGAGCGGAAGTAGTCGTCCGCACACTTGAAGATGAAGCACAGGCACTCGGGCGTGAAACGGACCTGGTTGGCCTCACCCCAGCACAGCAAGTACAGAGCGATCTGGCGGACCTGCTCCTGCGGCGACAGCGCGTTCATGCGCGTTTTCCAGCGGTACTCACCGGCCTCGAGGGAGTAGTCGCCCTCGAGGTCCTCGAGCGTGCGCTGAGTGTCATCGAGATTTCCGTCAACATTGTCCTTGCGCAGCTTCTTCGACTTCTTGCGGGCCTTCTGCACGCGGCGACTGGTCTTGCCAAGCTTCATGTTGCGGAAACCAATCTCGTCATCGAGATCGATCTGAGCGGCGAAGTACCAGCGACGGTAGTTGGCGTTCTCACCACCAATGTAGTCGGCGTGCAGCGACACCAGCGCCTGGTTCGGCGCCATGCGCGACGAACGCGAGTCGAGTAGCGTCATAAAGTAGTCAAACATGTTACGCATCGAGTCGCGCTGGAAGCCGAACTTGTTCGTGAGGTCGATGAAGATATCCTCGATCTGCTCCTTGGTCACGGGGACCTGGTTCTCTTCAGTCCACGTCGGGTAGGGCTCGCGCGAGCGCTGGGCGATGGGCATGTCGCCGTAGACGGGTGTGTTCATGCCAGACGAGCGGTGCGCGTTCTGGAAGGATGACGCCTCGCCCGAGCCGTAAACGTCCTGTCCACCATAGTCAGAAGCCGAGTGGGGCAGGTAGCCCGAGCGGTCGTAGTAGCCGTCCTCGCCGGTGCGCATCGTGAAGTCCGAAAACGCCTCCGACTGGTCGTCCGAAATACCGCGCGGCGGCTGGGGCTGGTAAGCGCCGTTGTAGTCGCCGCCGCCGCGCTGCATCGAGCTCTGGTAGGGGTCGATTGAGTAGCCCGAGTCAGCGTAGGTGTCGTAGCCGGCGCCCTCGTACGACTGGTCGTAATGGCCGCGGCCGTCGTTGTTGCCAGCGTAGTACGGCTGCTGCGCGTCCTGGTAGTAGTAGTCCTGGGCCGCGTCATTGACGTACTGGTGCTGGTCGTAGGAGTCGTCGTAGTAGTCGCCGCCCTGGGCCGCGCCACTGGACGCGTGCGCCTGGCCGGCGGCAGGCGCGCCGCCGTGAGCCGGGGCCGGCGGGGCGCGACCTTGGTAGTCGTAGTCCTCGTAGTTCGACATCTTAGACGTGTTTTCCTATCAATGAATTGAGAAAAACGCGAAATGCAAACGTAAAGGGTTGAAGGGGGTTGAGGGGGATCTCAAACCGAGTCGTGTCGCCGCGTGAAAAGGAGATAAGTTAAATTGAATTAAAGCGGGTGCGTGCACGGGTCGACCACGATCAGACAGAGGATCCAAGGTGTTCAAATTAAACGAGGGACGAACCTACAACTGAAAATAGTTGAGGTGGTTAAGTGCCGGCTTATCCAAGATTTTCTCTTGGGCCCCTTGGTCCGCTGGGCAATCTGCACGCGGCCATGCACGTAAGGGGTGCACTTAGGAGGCCTGCAATAATGGGTAAGGGCGAGCACGCGTTCACGGCGTCCGCCAGGTCGGCGGCCCGTTGTTGAATGAAAAAAAATACACCCGCCGGCAAATCTACGGGCAAAATTAGATGCATCGAGTTGTAATACAATATATATTCACAGCATGAGCGTATCACTATGAGTCTTCGCTTCGTCCGCTACCTTAAACCACCGTCGACTCGGCCCGAGGCACCGGGCAGCCTAAGACAAATTGTTCCCTAGAGACCCACTCGCGACGCCGGTCTGATGCATATGCAGGGCACCTTGCAGGCCATGGAGCTGCGCCCGGCCACCTAACGGGCTACGGAGTGGGCTTGTTTGAGTGCTATAAGAGAGGATTGGTCGCTATCCTCGAGCGAAGCGGCAGAATATTGACAAATTTAGTCCCTCTGGTGCTTGGTGCTCGTCTCCCCCAATGCGGCGGCTCAACATTGGCTCATCTAAAATTTATCACTTAGTAATAGCCGCTTCGTCTTAATTGCTATCTTTCGCCCCAACCCTGATATTCGCGTTTGAGAATGGAAGCGGTCGCATCTTGGTCGCAGTATTGGCAAATCCCTTGGCAGGAGTAGAGAGTGGAATTTTTCCGTCCACGTGTCAAATGGTGGCTCTTAATGTCTGCCGCAGTTCATCTATCTCAGGTGTCCCTGAATACGCGTCATTCACCGTCTGTTCACATTCGACACGCCCCGACGCGCATGTTCTATTTTTGCATTCCAACGCTGCGGCTACCAGGGTTGGGATGGGTCCGCTGCACCGAACACCCAGGAGCCGACGAGGGAAGCAGGAGCCTCAGACACAATGGCAGGCCGGCATGCCACCGTTGTGCCGTGAGAACTAGCTAAAACTTTGCGTCGATCTGTCTAAATGTGGCCGTATTTGGCACTTGGCCGCAAGTTACCGCTGCTCGGTTCAGATGTTCTCTAAGTCTACTTGATGATAGTTTATGCACCAATGACCAGCCACGGCCTGGCGGCGCGCGCATTGCTCGCATATTAAATTTTCGCTAAAGTGCACCGGCTGCCCTCGGACATCAGAAAAGCTGGAATTTCCAAAAACTTGGGTGGCACTGGCTAGGCAGCCCGCTGTTTCAGATTCCGAGGTCTTTTTCCAGGCTGCCCGAACAGGACCACCGGGTTTGGGTTTTTGCAAAATCCCCGCAGTGCACCCGGCGAGCGCAGTTCTGGATGCAGCCCAGCGCACCCGGCTTCCCGATAGGGAGTTGGCCTGCACCGGGGACGTCCCGTGTCCAAAGCCTTGACTGCGCCTTGGCTGCGGCGTTGATTTTGGCCTGCACCAGATCGCGAGGCGGCACCCGGATTATCGAGCAGCCATACAGCGGGCGCCCATTCTGCGATCCGTAGCCCTGGCAACCAGGGCCGTCTCATGAAAGTTGGATCGGTGTGCGGAAACCGTCACTGAGCAAGGAGACAGAAATTACACAAAATCACATCTAATCTCTAATCCTTGATCCTGACTTGAAGCTACTTTGTAATTTTTGCGAAATAGGCTGCAGAGCGACTTATACCTTCTACGGCGGACTGCGCAGCCGCTGCAGAAGAGATGCGTTATCCTGTGCACGGAGACTCAGTCTCCTGGGGGAAGCGATCCGCAGGGCTGTCGTCCCCTGATTTCGATCAGCCGACGACTGAATTTTCATGTATGAGGCTACAAAGCTGAGGGCTGCCTATGGGCTAAGTTTAGAACGTGCACTTTGCAGCGCGTGGCCCCGCGGAAAGTCCGTGGCGCGGCTGATCCTTCTTTTTTGAGGCATAACGGCGTGCTATTTTTGCCTCTTAGGGCTATGGCAGGCCGCTGCGCGCCGGCATCCATCCCTTCCGCTGCGCCCTAACCCGCGTCACCCGTTGGCGGGGCGCAGCCGACGCTTGGGCTTTTGACAAGGGCACCTTAGCGGCGCTCTCAAGGTGTGAGTAGGCACGCGCGCGCGCATCAGGCCCGCTGTGGGCTGGCGGGTAGCTGAGAACGAGGCGCAGAACAAGCGAAAAAGTGAAACATGCGCGTGCGCACGCGAGGGCGGGCCAAACTGCTGCCGAGAAAGCAGCTGCGACGGTTAGTTTTTGTATCAAAATGTGGCATCTCGCCGTTATCCACCCCCACACCGTGCTGCGCCGGTCTAGGGGCTGTGCCAAGCCTGGGGCGAGTTGGGGCGCGCCGAGCGGTAGGTAAGAAGCGCGTCACTTGCCCCTTTTGGTACAACCCTAACCCGTTTTCCACCCGCACCCACCCATTCGCCGCTTCCCAGTGTTATTTATACACAAGCAGGTGCCCCCCCCTCGTTTTCTTCGGTAGCTTCGATCACCCAGCTCAACACACACCGCACTAGCTTTCGTTTAGTCTTCATTCGCTAACGAGAACATGAAGCTTTCCCTGTTCTCCGCCGCTGCGACTTTCGCCTCGCTCGTTAGCGCCGCCATCTCGGACGACGAGTACATCGAAGTCTTGGGCAACAAGTTCTTCTACCACAACAACGGTTCGCAGTTCTACATCAAGGGTATCGCGTACCAGTCGAATGCCATCGGCAATGCCTCGGCTTCGGGCAATGACACAACCTTTTCGGACCCCCTCGCCGACGGCGAGTCGTGCAAGCGTGATCTGCCCTACCTGACGCAACTGTCCACAAACGTTCTGCGTGTTTACGCCATCGACGCGACCAAGGACCACTCGGAGTGCCTGAACGCCTTTGCCGATGCCGGCATCTACATCATCAGCGACCTGTCGGAGCCCGGCCTGTCAATCAACCGTGCCGACCCCGAGTGGAACACCGATCTGTACAAGCGCTACACGTCGGTTGTTGACGCGCTTGGCAACTACACAAACGTGCTTGGTTTCTTCGCAGGTAACGAGATCCTGAACGCGGCCAACAACACCGCTGCCGATGTTTACGTTAAGGCTGCCGTTCGCGACACCAAGGCTTACATCAAGAGCAACCTCAAGCGCCCCATCCCTGTTGGCTACTCGGCCGCCGACGTGGCCGAGATCCGCGTTCCCGAGGCCAACTTCTTCGCCTGCGGCGACGAGTCTGAGTCGGCTGACTTCTACGGTATCAACATGTACGAGTGGTGCGACGCCGATCTGACCTACAACAACTCGCCCTACAAGGCGACGACCGACCAGTTCAAGAACCTGACGATCCCGCTGTTCTTCTCGGAGTACGGATGCAACGTTCACCACCCGCGCCAGTTCACGGAGGTCAAGGCCCTGTACTCTGACGACATGAACGACGTGTGGTCCGGCGGCATTGTCTACATGTACTTCCAGGAGGAGAACGACTACGGTCTCGTCAGCGTGTCTGGCAACTCTGTTTCGACCCTGCAGGACTTCAGCTACCTGTCGCAGCAGCTTGCCACCGCATCGCCCACCATTCGCAAGACTGGTGACGTGAGCGACGCGTCGTCGACCATCGCCTGCCCGGCCACCGGCGCCTCGTGGGCCGCGGCCACCAAGCTGCCCCCGACGCCCAACGAGGCCCTCTGCGGTTGCGTCGGCCCCGCTGCCGGCTGCGTCGTTGCTGACGGCACCAGCGAGGAGGACTACGGTGACATCTTTGGCTACATCTGCGGCAACAAGCCCGACGTGTGCGAGGGTATCACCGGCAACGGCACGACCGGCACCTACGGTGCTTTCGTTGGGTGCGGTGCCAAGGACAAGCTCAACTTCGTTTTGAACGCCTACTACGTGGACCAGAAGTCCGCGGCATCGGCCTGCGACTTCAGCGGCAAGGCTTCGGTGCAGAAGTCGCCCAAGACCGAGGGCCAGTGCTCGTCGCTGCTCAACGCCGCTGGCACGGCGGGCACCAACATTGTTTCGGCCAGCGCCGGCGCTAAGCCCACTGGCTCGGGCGACGGCGAGGCCAACGGCTCGAGCGGTGCCAGCGGCTCGGCCGCTGCGGGCTCAGGTGGCAGCAAGTCTGGCTCGTCGTCGGGCTCTGCCTCGGGCTCCAAGTCCAAGAACGCCGCCGCCGGCCCCGTGCAGACCAGCCACATGAAGGTGGCCGTTGGTGCCGCCGCTGCCGCCGTTGCGGTCTTTGCTGGCGCCGTCTAATCGCGCCCCTGTGTAACACTTTTTTTACTGCGCCTTGGCGCATGGCATGAAAACATAATAGGTTAGTCTAAAATATACATTATGCGATTCGGCGCGTTCACGCGCTCAGGTCTCATGTCTGCATGAAGATCTCTTTGAGACTTTGCGCGTCCGCCGTTGCCTTGCGCTTCATGGCGATGTAGCGGCTCCGCATGGCCCTGATCCCGCTGGCCGCCGTCTCGGGCGTCGACTCACGGCTTGGCGTGGGTTCCAACGCGGCGAGAGCAGCCTGCTTGGTTTTTTCCTTGTGTTTTTTGCTCTCTTTCTCAGCCTTGCGCTCCTTCTTGTCCTTGCGTTCCTTCTTGCTCTTCTTTTCCTTGTCCTTCTTGCTGGATTTTTTGTCTCGCCGCTCCTTGCTTTTGGCCGAACGTTCCTTTGAGATGGCTTTCTTGCTAGTGAGCGGTATATCGTCAGCTGAAACCCGCGTCGTCTCATCGTCTTCGTCCTCAGGAGTTGCCTCAATTGTCCCCTCAAGCACACCGGCAAACACAAAATTCAAGTACATGCCGCTTTGCCGCTTCTTCTCGGCCATCTGCCGTGAGACCTGCTCCTCATTGCCATTAAGTTTGCCCAGAATTCGCTGAAACACGTCAAGACCCGTAGGTAGATCTTCTTTGTTAGGCTTTCCCAAGCCTTTGGCATCAGATTTCACTTTGACCTGAATGTGTTTGGCCGCGCCGGTCATGGACGAGCCCAGCCCGCTGCCGGGCTTCCACCCCAGTTTGCACAAATGCTTGTGTCCGAACCGCCCTGTGTCGTTGGCCCATTGTGTATTGCGAGGGTCCAGCCCTATTTTCTCCTTGGTATAGTTGCCCGCGAGTCCCATGTTGCCGGCTCCGTTCAACCAGAAGAAGGCCGGTGGCTCGTAGATAGCGCTGAGACTGGCGCGACGAACTAAAAAATATTTGGTAACTACTTAGTCATATGAACTACATGCACGACATGTGTGATGCACACTGGTGCGGGGGGGGGGGGGCCGGAGGGACACCCCTCAAGCTGTGTGACCGCAACTCCGAGGTTCCTTGCTGCGTAAACAAGCTTGTTTTATTCATGCTGCGTATTCTCATTGTGATCTGTCCTATCTCCCGATTTATGACGCTCACAGCGCCAAAAATTCTCTATGAGCTTCTGAGCGACAGAGTGGCAGTCATGCGGGTCCGCGCATGAACTGGCAACGCAAGCCTTCTGGTCCGCAATCGCTTTTCTCTTTTGAACACAGCAAACTCCTTTGCATTCGGTGGCTGCGAACAGCTCACTGAGTTTAGGAAGATGTTTGTATCTGATGCACAGGTCTCTGATCAGGTCCTCCAGCTTGTCGGCAAACGCCCTCCGCACTTTTTTGCGATCATCAATGACCTGTTTCAGCTCGCGGAGGCTGCGTGCCGCACGTGCCTTTGTGTCCCCGCTTTGTTCGTCCCTGAACTGGCCGAGCCCAGGAAGAGAGTGTTCAAACACATCAGCGCTGACAACCTCTGCAGTGAGGTCGTCCATGTGCTTGATAACCTTCTCACGAAGGCGGGTCTCATATGTCCTAAATGACTCTGCTTCCTCCTTGAACATCTGCGCGGCCCTACCTACCGCGTCGTCAAAGTCCGCGCCCACGTCAAACCTCTTTGGAAGGCTCGCGGTGTCCAAAATAAGGTCGTGGCCAAGCGCGAGCAGTAGCAGGTAGCCCAAAAAGTGCTTAGTTGAGCGGTGGAGTAAATTCAAACCATTTCCGGAAGTCTCATACTCTCTGAGCTGTTCCAGCCAAACACGGCGGATGGCAGCAAGGCTAGCCTTGACATCAGGAAGACCAGATGGCAGAAATGCAGGTGGGGATTTCCCATCCTTGTCCGCCTTCTTGCCTGAACAGTTGGGGCAGCACCCGGGGCAATATTTCAGGTTTACCATAGCGAGCTGATGAGAAGATAACTAGCTTGCAGGCGGACGCGTCCAAAACCCCATTTCATGCACGCAGCTGCGTATGGGCAAGGGCATGTGAGCGCAGGCGAGGTCAGAGCTTGACGGGTGCATGAGGTATTAACGATCGGAGTTCAGGATACTGAGTAGACTGGTTAGAACCCTGAAGGTGTTGTGGGCATGCTATTTCCACAGTGTTGCTGTTACGCGAGATCAGATAGCCTCACCTGCCTGCAAGCGGGTCGCAGTTCGGGGCACTGCAGGACCCACAGCGGTGGTCCTGCCATATCCCCAGAGAGCTGGATCATCTACCTCCAGCAGCATTCCACTGCTGACGGCACCATATCTGGCAACCATATAAAGGTAGGGTCCGATGCCTTATGCTACTAGATGTGCTCATGAGCATCATCACTCGCCATGGGGCAAACGCATGTGAATGCTGCGCGAGGGCGAGGGTGGGCATGTGCAATGCGAGCGGGGTCGCCAGCGGATCTTGGTCGCGAGCGGCTCCGCCGTCTATGGACGCTGTTGGCAGCGCCGCTAGGCAGGGTGGAGTGGCCAGGGAAATAGCGCTAGTCTATATCTATGTACCGTCTCGCGCATAAATACGGTGCGTCGGGCCCCGCCCGCGCATGCTATATGTTACAGCGGGCCAGCGCGCGGCCGCCCGCCCCCAGAGAGCAGCCGTGGCCTCACTGGAAGATGCTCTGCACAATCTCGCGGTCGTCCGGCGACAGCCCGTCAAGCAGGGTCGAAGTCTGCTCCGACGGAAGTTGGCCGAGGAACGACTTTGTTGCGGCGACAACGCGGTCGGCGGCGCGGCCCGTCAGCGCCTGCGCGACGAGCGCCTCGGCGACGCTGTAGAAGGTCTTCTGCACCTGTGCCGTCACTGCCGCATGGCGCTGGTCCATAAGGTCGGCCAAGAACAGGTACGCGAACGGCGCGCTCTCGGCGTCGTCGACAATCGGCAGCGTCTTGACCCACTCGGTGAGCGCGAGCGTCAGCTGGTCGCCAAGCAGTGCGCCGCGGGTCCGCAGGATCTTGGCAATCGACGTGACCGCAGTCTCTGTGGCGACAAGGTTGTCGTCGGAGCGCGAGTCGGGCGAGTTGACGATGCGGAACAGCGACTCGAGCGACTGCACCGCCGGCTGCGCAAACGGCTCGCCGCCGTGCTGCGCGGCCACGCCGATGCCGTAGGCGGCGGCCTGGCGGATCCGCGAGTTTGCATGCACAAGCGACTCGAGCAGCCGCGACCCAAACACCTCGTGGTACTTCCACGACGCGGGGCCCGCGTACTCGATCAGGTCGCCGACAACAAACAGCGCCCACTCGAGGCAGCTGTCGTTGGACGAGTTGATGAACGCGCCGAGCACGGGGAGCAGCTTCTCAAAGTGCGGCACGAACCCGGCCTTGAGGGAGCGGAACAGCGAGTGAATCAGCTTGTTCGTTGCCTCGAGCAGCTCCTCGTCGTCTTCCTCGTCGTCGTCCTCGACGTTGTGCTCAATGAAGTCGTCGTTCTCTTCGAACTCGCGCGCCTGCACGCGCTCGCGCAACGCCTCCATCGAGTTGCCAACCGAGGCCATCATCGGCGTGACGACGGCGTCAGGCACGGCCGGCGCGCCGATCATATCGATGCACTGCGACATCGTCGCAAACACCGCCGATGATATGCCGGTGTTGATGTCCTCGCGCGGCGTCAGCGTTTCGAGCTTCATGAAGAAGATCGACATGAGCTTGGCAAACACCAGATTCCAGATGTTTAGCACAGTCGCGTCGCTCTTGCCCGACTCGCCGCCGCGGCGGTGAATCGCTGCCTGCTGTGTCGAGGCCACAAGGTGCGGGATCAGGTCGCACGCGGCGAACTGCACGCCCTCGGAGTAGTAGAAGCCGAGTGCCGGGACCACAATGTGCGTCACGATGTCCTCGACCCACGGGAAGAAGTCACCGCCAAGCTCCGAGGCGTAGACGCGAATGAGCTCGATGGCGTTCTCTTTGTCTTCAAACAGCGACGTGTTGATCGCGATGTACTGGCCGGCCGCCTCGTACACTTCCCAGCCATCCTGGGCCTCGTACTGCGACGCCTGCTCCTGGTCCAAGATCTGGTAGTCGGCCGAGAGCTTCGCGACGGCCAGCAGCGACGGCATGGCCTCCTGCAGGTAGGGGAAAAAGTCGCTGCCCATGATGCGGCACAGGCGCGCCCACGCCTGGATCAGGAACTGCCGGCACGGGTCGTCCGGCGGCGCCTGCTCCTGCACGAGCGTGAAGATCTGCACCAGGTCTTCAAACTGTGGGGCGAACTTCTCCTTGCCGACGGCTACGGCGATCAGCGTCGAGCACTCGATCGACTTGGCCTTGAGGATGCGGTACTCGGGGCCCGTGTCGGCCTTCATCACGTTGAGCAGCAGGGGCATGAGGGTGTCGTAGTACTTGATGAACTTGGACTTGGCGGCGTCGGCGACAATCGCGATCGTTGTCAGGACCTGCTCCTGCACGTAGCGCTTGGGGCCCTGCAGCAGCAGCAGCAGGCGGCCGAGCATGTCGTCGAGATACGGGTCGATGATGTCGCGGGTCGCGCGCTCGCTGAAGTTGAGCACGGCGGCGGCGGCGTGGGTCTGCACGCGAAACGTCGAGTCCTGGGACAGCTTGGCGATGAGCGGCGGGAGCACGCGCGCGGCGTATTTGCGCTGGACGACGTCGGCAAAGTCGGTGGACATCTGGCCGACGGCGTTGCACGCGGCCCACTGCACGCGGCTGTGCGGGTCCTGGAGGTGCGGCAGCACCATGTCAAACAAGCGGTCGAGCTCGGTGATCATGACGTCGCGGCAGCCCTCGGCGGCGTTCGAGATGGCCA
This sequence comes from Wickerhamiella kazuoi, assembly GCA_030555755.1. Taxonomy (NCBI): domain Eukaryota; kingdom Fungi; phylum Ascomycota; class Dipodascomycetes; order Dipodascales; family Trichomonascaceae; genus Wickerhamiella; species Wickerhamiella kazuoi. The sequence goes on along the minus strand of JANIVI010000100.1, from coordinate 2,846 downwards.
TCAGCGCGCCGTGGCGCTCGCGCCAGGCGGCACTCTCGAACATCTTGGGCAGCCAGCGGAAGAGCGGCGGCACCATGACCTCGCCCTCGAGCTGCAGCGACAGGCGGTCGATGGCCGACTTGGCGGCGTTGTGGACCTCCTCGTCGTCGACGGTCGCGTAGTCGTCCTGCTGGTTCCACTCGGCGGCGTCGTCGTCGTCCTCGCCGACCTCGAGCAGCATCGACAGGCACTGGACGACCATTTTGTCGGCGTACTCGGGGTGCTCTTTGCACATGTTGGGCGCCTCGTCGGCGAAGGTCACGGCGAACTCGAGGCCCGACAGGCGCGTGGCCTCGTCAAGGTCCTTGTCGTCGGCCACGGCGAGGGAAAAGTTGATGACGTCCATGAACATGTTCTGGAACATCTTGGGCGCGAGCGCGGCGAGGTCGATGAGCGACTCGAACACGGCGGTCAGCTCGGTGGCCTTGCCGGCCTGGCGCAGCGGCTCGGCGACGCCGAGCAGCGACGGCAGGATCGGCTTGAAGAGGCGCCACGTCGACTTGGGCAGGCGCTCGAAGAACGCGGTGAACGCGTTGACCGCGGCGATGCGCACGGTCTCGGCCGAGTCGGCAAAGCCGGCCTCGAGCGTCTTGACGGCGCCGTCGACGAGCTCGGCGCGGCCGGTGACGAGCTCGGGGACCGCGGCGAAGATGCGGAAGACGCCCTCGCGCACGCTGTCGTGCGGCGACTTGGTTGCCTGGAACAGCGTGGGCAGCAGCTCGGGCCACTCGTCGCCCACCTTGGGCTCGTCGTCGGCGCCGGTGTTCATGGGCGGGCGCGCGACCTCGGCCAGCGCGTCGGCGAGCTTTGTGCGCGTGTCGCGCGGCTGGTCGTCGGCGACAAAGGCGGCGAGCAGGTGCGCGCGGATCTGCTGGCGCACCTGCGGCGGCAGCGAGTCGAAGAGCCGCTCGAGGCGCGCGCGGTCGGGCGAGATCTTGATGGCGTAGCGGCGGAGCAGCACGGCCGCGAACGGGCGGTACTGCGGCTCGCCGGCCGTCGCAAGCTCGGTCAGGCCGAGGAGGAGCGTGGCGCGCGGCTCGATGCCGCCGCCGACCCAGTCGGTGGCCAGGACGTGCTCGGCGTGCGAGCGCACATCGTTGTTGGGCGACTGCAGGTTCGTGAGCAGAACCGCCAGCGCGTCGCGGTCAGCCATCGGTCTCGGGGGCACCTGCAAAGCGCGGTGCGGGCAGAAGCGGGCGGGGTGCGGAGGCGGTGGAAAAACCCCGGCGCGGTGCACAGGCGAGGCGAGGGGTCGGGGGGGCCCGGGCCGTGACGGCTGAAAAAAGATTACCTTGGAAATTGGTCAGCGGCGCGGGCTTGCAGCCAGCAAGGCGGCGCCGGAGGGGGACGCGGCGCGCGCGCCCGCGGCGATTTTAATGCTACAGATCAGGCGGTGGCCCCGCGGTACGCCGCCATCCGCGCACGCCGCGAAAGTACGGTGGCCCGGGCGCGTCGCGTTGTGGCGTGGTGGCACGCGCGCGCGACCTCGCCGGCTGTCCCCCCTCCCCCTTCTCCGGGCAAGGGCCGCGGCGGGCCTCCTCGGCTGTCCCATCCTCGCAGCCCCGTCTGCAGGCTAAGGCTGCTGGCAGGGCCGGGCGTGGGACCCGGGCGTGGGAGCCCGGGCGGACGACCACCACCCCCAATGGACCGGCTCGCGGACTTTGAGTTTGTCGAGACGCTGCACACGGACGCGCTCACGAAAAAGGCGGTGTTCCTCGGGCGCATCGACGGGCAGCCCGCGCTGGTGACGCTCGCGCGCACGCCGGTCCCCGCGGCGCCGCCGCTGCCGCTCGAGGCGGCCGAGCTGCTCGACCGCAACGACATCTACTCGTGGGGCGTCGCGACGCTGCGGCAGAGCCTGCAGGTGCCCGGCGCGAAGGTCGACGTGGTGTGGCCGGCGACGGAGAAGCACATCGCCAAGGCGCGCGCGGCGCCGCAGCGCGTGGTCACCGAGACGCCCGCGCAGTACCGCGACGTGGTCGCGCCGTACATCGCGACGATGCGCGGCGACCGGATCAAGTGGGTGCGCGGCATCCTGCACGAGGGCGTCGAGGCGGACCGCGTGCTCTTCCGCGACGACGACCCCGCGACGGGGTTCGTGCTGCTCCCGAACTCGCACTGGGACCGCGTGTCGGTCGACACGCTGTACCTGCTGGTGCTGGTCACGCGCGACGACCTCGCGTCGGTGCGCGACCTCACGGCCGCCGACCTGCCGCTGCTCGAGAACATCCGCGCCCACGTCGGCCGCGTCGTCGCCGAGCGCTGGGGCCTCGCGCCCGACCAGACCAAGCTGTACTTCCACTACCAGCCGTCCTACTACCACCTGCACGTGCACGTCGCGAACGCGCAGCTCCAGCAGATGGACTTTGGCCGCTCGATCCTGCTCGACACGGTCGTCGACATGCTGCGCGCGCGCCCCGACGGGCTCAAGGGCGCGACGCTGTCGTACCTGCTCAGCGAGAACCACGACCTGTTTGCGGGCCTGACGAAGCGGGCGTAGCGGGCGCGCGAGCAGCGCGCACAGCGCGCGCCGCGGGGCGCGCGCGCAATTCGCCAGATAAATTATAGACAACCGCTGATATCATACGTAGCGGCTCCGCGCGCCGCGCCGCGCCGGCCCGCGCGCCGCGCCGGCCCGACCTGCAGGGCCGAATTCTTCCCCGGCTCCCCTACCCACCTCCCAGGCACCACCACCCCCAGCACAGGCACCCCCGCGGGCATGGACGAGGACTTTGCGCGGCACTTTGTGCCCCGCGCGCGCAGCCTCGGCGCGGGCCACGGGCCCCACTTCCTCCTCGAGCCACGCA